>BRDA01014120.1:75304-102229 GCA_036984385.1 Crenuchus spilurus
CCCGTTTATCATGTGTAGGTCACGACACTTAAAAACCCTTTTTCCTCACACAAAGGTTATCAGTGTCCTCATATTGGATATACTACATTAGATTGGTGTCGTTCATTCTGAAAGTATGCCCGAGGTTCCTAACAACCTTTGATGGAGAGAGTGAGAGAGAGTCGATCATCAAGGTGAGGTTGTGTTGAACCGACTGTTTTGCGGGGAAGACCAATAGTTCAGTCTTTTTCAGTCTGAGAGGTTAAGTTAGGGGTTACCAATGAGTAAGCTATAAAAACTTTAACTATAAATGATTCAATAACAATTGAGAGTCATATAACAATTAATATTTGAAAAGTGACCAAACTAATAACAGATACACTGTGATACTGAATAAAACATCTAAAAACACACTTTAGTTGTTACTGAATATAACAATTTTATCGAATACGTTATGAGATTATGAGTTTTCTGGTATGAAAGTCTTACTTGCTGTGGTTAGATTACATCATATAGGTTATACTCCTGTGACTATTGGAAACACACTCCTTTTTCCCAAAAATTCACAGCACTGGATGTGTACTATTTGCCCACTGGACACAGCTGCTTTCAAATCGAGGCTAGTGCCATGGTAAGCATGGATACCATGACAACTAAAGCCCCCAAAAAACTAAAGCAAAAGATGCAGACTTATTCAGTCACAACAATGTCAGATGGCGATAAAAGCACATGACCTTATGGCTATTAGTTATGCATTGCTGAGTCAAGCAGTTTTCAATAAAGCCTTAAATGACTCTTATAGCCAGACTCACCGTGACCCTGACCAGGACTAAGTGGTTAACTTACAGTCATTACTGTAGCATCAGGTGTCACAGTCTTGCTCTTATCCTTGTTTCTTGTCTCAGTGTTGTACACAGTTTGTGTATGGCATGAAAATCCCACATGGACATAATTGTGAGGGAAAAGGACCCAAATATCATCTGCTGTACCTTTTCTCTGGCAGTGTATGTATGAAAATGGGCTGGTCAAAATCACATTTGCATTCATTACAGCATGTAAAACTGTCCTCATTATACACTGACCAGCCAATTCAAGAATATAATCTCCTTGTATCTACACTCACTGTCCATTTTATCACCTCCATTGACCATTCAGGTGCAAGTTGTACAGACTGTTGTCCATCTGTTTCTCTGTATAATTTGCTAACCTCCTTTCACTTGTTCTTCAAAGATCAGTACTGTCACAAGACCACCACAAAACATGTATTATTTGAATAATGCATCATTCTCAGCATCAGAGGTTGTACTAGGCCCAGGTTAGCTCCAGGTCTAAAAACATTTGCTCAACAGCCTAAGGACTAAAGCCCCAGAAAACACTCATTAAAAAATAGTAATGTGGACTAACATTGTGTACAAAGGGGGAAATGTTAGCCATGTTCAGAAGCAATGTCAGCTCATCTGTGCTCAGAGGCATCCGAGATGGACCATGTGTATTGTGGTCAAACAAGTCAGTATGCCAGACACCCTGGACACCATTTGCTCCAGACCAAAGATGAAAAGGACCACCCAGACTGTTATCAGCAACAAGCCCAAATGCCGGGGCCAGTCTTGGTATGGGGTTATGTCACTGCTCTTGGAAAAGGTCGTTTACACTTAAAATGATCAAAATAAATATAAGAAACACTGCATTATATCTATGTTTACCCATTTGCCATACTTTCCCAACTTTTTCAGATTTGGGGTTGCTCAAGGTGGACCAACAGGGCAGATGTGTCTGCGAGTAGACAATGAGAGTATAGTGTTTAAAAACTGATCCATTTGTACCAGTGTAATACACACTAACATGCCGCCACCACCACATCAGGGTCACTGCAGTGCGGAGAATGATCCACCACACAAATAATAACACTCTGTGGGGGTCCTGATCAAAGAAAAACAAGTGAAAGGAGGATAAAGTATACAGAGAAACAGATAGACTACAGTCTGTAATTGTAGAACTACAAAGTGCACCTGTATGCTCAATGTAGAAAAAAGACGAGTGTAGGTTTGAATGTTATGGCTGATCCTTGCATAATTTTTCAATTAATAAGCATTTGTGTTTAAAACATTTATATTTCATCTTATCTGCACACATCATCTGGCTATCTAACACATACTGGTAACATTTCCAGCTATTATATGGTTCAGCTAAGGGGGCTGTTCTTGGCGCTTCTCTGTATGTCCCTGTGGTAATCCTGTATGAATACTAGCTCCTTTCACATGAGCCTGAGCTGTTTGATTGATGTGGTTTAACAGTGGTAGATATGGGATGTGAAAGGCTTAAAGGAGTGGACTAAAATGGGAGAGGAACTGGAAGAATGTGGTGTGTGGTTGGGAATGGTCCATTGGGACTGGCCCTGCGGTTTAGGTTTCTTTCCAACTCTCTCTCTCTCTCTCTCTCTGCTGGTGGTCAGTAAACTGAGGCTGATCAGGTTTTTGTGTATAAAGCATGTTTGTCCTGCTAAAGAACAAGAAGAAACACAATCTGCCCTTTAAGTCACCATACGCTTTGAATTAGATGTACTTGTACACAGAATAATGAAATAATCCAGGCTGCATGAGTTAAAGCCACACTGGTACTACAGGTGAACACACACACACACACACACACTCCAGAATACTCACTGGCTGACTCTTTGAAGCCGGTTGCCGAATGGACAATGACGTGCAGGAAACCATACAGACCTGGAGACTCTTCATCTGAAACACACATAGACAAAAAACATCCATGTGATGAGTGTGTGTGTGTGCGTGTGCGTGTGTGTGTGTGAGAGAGTGATAGAGACGGAGAGTGAGACAGAGAGAGAGACAGAGACAGAGAGAGAGAGACAGAGAGAGAGAGAGAGACAGAGAGAGAGAGAGAGACCCTGATTGGCTTAAAGACTATTATTTATTATCGTGATCACTATGATCAAGGCACTACAAGTCTCTTTATTGCACAGACAGTACTGCTCTCCTGCTGTCTGGACACAATATACAGACTAATATACAGTCCTGCTGACATATAATACACTGGAAATGCATATTCAGAGACAGACTGATACAGCTGCACTGCAGACACATTATTGATCTGCTGTCTGAACTTCTGTGGATAACTCAACACGTTTTGTAAAAACATTTCAGATAGGGCATATAGATGAGTTAATAAATGCATTTGCATTGAAAAATTGTCCCTAAAGCTGCATATAGTGTATACTAATAAATAAAAAACTACAGATTATTCAGATTGGGATAAAAGTGCAGATGCAGTTGATAGAGTGTTTAATATTGGGAACACATAAGAAAGCAAGAATGAGGACAGTACACGTGTGCAAATGGACGTTAAGTCACTTTTCTGTGCATTGCCACCACATATATACTATTAGCCAAAACTTTTAAAACTCCCCAATTTTTCCTGTCATTTACTGCAGTTCAAGTCATTCAATGAACAGATTGATATGATACAAAAGCTAAGTGCTGAACTGCAAGAGGTTTAAAAACAGTACAGTTACCCAAAACTGAACATTGATGTACATTACAGAATTATACACAAAGACTTTTGTCAGGAACATGAAATGGGTTAACAGATGAAAGCTGTTCTGCAGTAATGGAGGTGATCAAGCTTTGCTGTTACTAATTGCTACAGAGTGAGAGTCACCCTGAGCCACCACAACTACCACAGCATTCTGCAGTGCCATGCAGTGCACTCAGGTATGTGCCTAGTTAGTCAGGGGTTCATATTTCAGCAAGATAATGAGCCAAAACATAAGTCAAAGCTCTGCCAGAACTAGGCAGGAAAAAACAACAAGATGGTCAGCTTGAAAACATGGAGTGGAGCACAGTCTCCAGACTTAAACCCCATCCAGCTGATTTGGGATGAAGTGAAAAGCAAAGCAAACCTACAAGAGCCAACATTTATGTGACGTTCTGCAGCAGATTTGTGAAGAACTGTCTGAAGAATATTTGATGTCTATTGTAGAAAGAAAGTCACGAGTGTGTTCAGCTGTTATATCTGACAAAGGTGCTGCTTTGTGTCCAAAGTTTAGACACATTTTGGTCTATAAACTGATTCCATGAGTTCTTATTTAACTCCTATGCTTTCATTTCAGAGTCAATGAGACATTAAACTCAATCATTTTCCGTAAGCAGCTGGAAGAATTGGGGTGTTCTAAAACTTTTGGCTGGTAGTGTACACACATCTTGATGATAAAACAAATTGAAAGAAGTTAGCAGTCTTCTGCAGTTCAGTATCATGTGAAGTAGGTCATGTAAATACAATGAAACTAGCTTTGATCCTCAGTCCAAATATGTAAGCGAGCAAAGTGTGTTATTAATATGACGTCTCCTTTGTGAAGTCAAGAAAAGAGATAGAGAAAAAAAACACATTCCAAATCCACAGGATCTCTACACCAGCTATGGCTTCAGGGTGGCCTTGAACTTCAAACACACACACACACATGTACTTACCCACACACGCTCTCATTGTATCGGTTTGAGTGTAGTGGGTGGCAATGCTCATGTTACCTTCTGCCTCTGGCTGGGTTTATTTAACCGGAAGTGAGTCTCTTTAAACTCACATTGACCCATCAGAGTGATACACAAGGGAGTAAGCTGGAGGGGTCTAGCTAACTCAGCAAAACATTGTGAAGTGTCTACATAACATTTAAAATAATAGTATTTACACATTTAATAGCCAACACTAGCCAGACAAGTTCCATCAAAATACATCACTAAAGCTTTTTCTCAACTCAAGAATGCACAGCAGACTTTGCTAGATCCCTGTTCTTTAAATAAAACAGGGTGCCCACTCACACCTGATTGTCATCCCATTGACTGAAAATCTAATTTCACCTTAAAATTAACTGCTAATCCTAGAGGTTCACATACTTTTGCCATTCACAAATGTCATAATGGATCATTTTCCTCAATAAATAAATGACCAAGTATAATGTTTTTGTCTCATTTGTTTAACTGAGTTCTCTATCTACTTTTAGGACTTGTGTGAACATCTGATGATGTTTTAGGTCATCCTCTAAAATGTGAACTAGCCTGAACCATATTGCCAGCTATTTCTTCAGGCAACAGCACTTAATACCACTTACTGATAAAATATCAAAGCCATGGACGTTGCTAAAGGCCTTTAACTGCATCTGTGTAAACTGAGACTGCTTTGACTAGTGTTTCTCTTCATGATGACAGACTTTCAAAACATGGAGACCTTCAAAAAGAGCAGATGAAGACTGTTCTGTCCAAATCACTTTCTGACAGAGTTCTGACGAGAGTGTTTCAGGCTGGTACCAATGATTCACTCTCATTCTCCATCTGAAAGACTTGACCCTCATAGAGCCCCCATAATGAAGGACTCCCACTACAACCCACTTCTGTCAATCTAACTGAAGCAGTCTGAAAGGGGGGGGGGACTGCATTCCTCCGACAGCTGGTCTTTATTTTACCATGTTCTTTAATTCTCCTGTTCACAGCAGCAGAAGAAAGCGCTTTACAGGTCAGTGGGAGAGTTAAGTGCCAAATATATCACATATATGAGTCACATAAAGCAAACGCTAGCTACTAAAATTTTCTCAAACTCTAAACCATGTAATATAGCTTAGAGACTCAGGATAAATATTGCAGTTCCAGAGAAAACAATTTAGTGATATCAGCTAATTAAATTGTGGTCCTTGATGCTTGTTTGTTATGCAATAGTTTTAAGTACCTTAGCAATTCACTTAAAACCTCTTATCTTGACAATATGTGTGTTTGTATTAATGGCAACAGCATATAAGTTCTGATACTTTAATGAGAACCTCTTGTTTTGAAGTTATGTTGTAAAATTATATATGTTCTCCATGATGCTTTCAGCCATCACATGGTTTATCACATATCATTCAATCAGCACACTTGCTTTAACATAATGATGTACTGACCAGACATATCAGATATTGCACAAGAACAGATAATACTAAGTTGAGATGAGGAGAGGAAAGAGTGAAACCAACACATTCACATACAGGAAATCTGTACTTACTGTATGAACTTGTATTTTATTTATGGTAATATTAATGTTGATTTGAGCAAATGAACACATACTTCACAGACAAAGCTCATTAGTTCAAAATCTCACTTGTTATATGTATAAAGACAAGTTCCAGAAGATGCCATACTATATATAATATATATACAGTATAGGCCACCACTGTTACACTGTTGGGAGGCACTAAATGTATGAAAAGTCCATACAAGTACACCTTCCCTACATGGGCTCTAGAACACACAGAATAAGTGGGTTATGCTATCACCCTTTGCCTGAATCCGTATTATCATGTCCTTAAGGATGTCAGTCACATCACGTCCTTTGCCCATGATGATTGTTTTGCACTCTGCTGACTGCTCACATATTTAGACCTGCAACAAACTCTGTCACGTAGGTCTGTTGTGATATCCCAAGCCATGTTAATCCCAAACCTTAATGTTCTAATTTGACCATATCTGTGTATATATATATATATATGTGCATGTGTGTGTTCTAAAATGCTATTTTGGGCCATTTCTCTTGGCCCAGTCATCATGAAAAAAAAAATCTCCAAACATGGGGTTAATGAAGATGCTGCTTTTTTGCAAATGAACTCTTACATAAACACTACTGTGTCTATACTGTTACATGCCTGTAAAACTATATATGAATCCTGCGACTCCTTAAGAGTCCAATAAATATTATACAACCCAATTAAGCGTAGACTTTTCTTCATATGGTATATCAAATAAACATCTAGAGAAACCACAGTCATCAGCTTGTTTACCTCCAGCTGTCCAGAAACAAAGGAAAACAGCTCATTTAGCATCTGAACTAAACAAAAAAACATCATTATTTCAGTCTGCATTGCAAAACTGCCTCTTCAACAAGGTAAGCAGGAGAATGGTGTCGGTGATCAATTTAGTTCTGGAACATCAGCACCAATGTGTGATGAAGCTCATATGACTCTTGTATTAGGGTTGAAGAGAATGTTCATATAGGGAATATACAGATCTGATCTGGCAGATGACTGTTAAAGACATGTTGTTTACTTAACCCCCTGTAGTCTGAGGGTATTTCAGACACTCTGATGTAGTTTGACATGCCTTCTTTTTACACAAATTACACCCATCTAAAATGATTTGTTTCCAAAATGTTACACAGGCTTCTGTTCAGCACAAACTCAGCAACAACAGTGACAAAACAGTAAGAGTGTCATAAATCTATATTCTGATTACATCTGCTCTAATCTTAGACTTTCCAAAAAAACTATTTTCAGATGTGCTGATATATTGTGAAAAAACACTCTAAACATTTTTAGCCAAGACTTTTGAGCTCAGAACTGAATAAGCAGAGGTGTTGGCCACACACTGGTCTTTACAGTTTTTAGACATTGTATGTGATTTTATTTCTAAAGCTTAACTAATGTGAGGTGACACTGTGTTTTTCTCATTCAGTGGTTCCTAGATTGAATATTTATGAGATAGGTGTGAACAATCAGGTGAGAGCTCTTTGTTCAGGTTCACATTCCATGGCAAGTAATCCACCAATGGAATGTCCGAATTTACCATCATTCATTATCATATGAATGAAAGATCACATCATTAGGTGGGGATAATGAGCAGCTGTCTGACTCGCTCTGAAAAACATCTCTGCTTATTTAAACTCCTCACACAAATATCTAAAAATTTATTTCAATTCAAGCTGCATATAATCACTTTCTCTACATTTATATGCCAGACAAAGTCATTCTGATAAACTGCTATTCATTACAGTAAGTATAGGGGGCAACATTGTTTCTTTTATTTCATTTCATAATAAAATATATTATTGACTGATTTGTTGATTAATCTATGGCAGGAATCACTTACACTAATTATTTATTTTGTTACCATACAACACTGTTCTTCTGAAGCAGGATTGTCCTGCTAGTCTCCAAACCCATTCTGCACTGCAAAACTTAGCTTACTAAGTCTCTCAGTGTGTCCAACAGATGGCTATAATGTCACCCAAATCCAAAAAGACCCACCAAATAAATAAAAAAATAAATAAATGAGAAGGACTCTGAAGACCATCCCCCATCTTACTCACTGGGCACTGAGAGAGGAAAAAAGAGAAACATGGCACAGGTTATCACCCTATTGGAACCAGATTGTAACCTAGATTCCATTTAAAAATATTTCTTTTCTGCTCCAGAAGAGTGAGAGAGATACAGATAAAGAGAGAGAGAGATAGAGAGTGAGAGAGTTCTGTAGAAGGGTAAAACCTTTCTAATTTGAAGCAGGAGGAGCGAGAGTAGAGCTGTGGTTTGGATCCTGAAGTGTATCAAGCTCTCATAGTGATTTTCAGAGAAACTAGAGGTTATGGTTATTCAAGAAACACTGGTCAGCAAATGCACAATTAGTTTCCATTCCTGCAGTCAAATTAATGAAAGCTTTCATAAACAAATACTAGGTAAAATACTTAAGTATCTTAAGACATGAAGTGGCTAAGAAGATCACTAAAAATGTTCTTAAATGCTGAAATATTTAAGAAAAATAAATCTCAAGTATTCTCTGAAGAAAATGATTTTCCCAAGATTTTCTTTAGTCTTTGTCATGTAGCTTATTGACATCATATCACCATACAATAAATAATGGGAGATACACTTTGGGACAATGTTTTTGGGACAATGTTTGAACCACAATGAGCCAATTCACAAAAAAGTTGAAAAAATACAATCATAAAATAATCAACAAACCCTCACCCTGAATAAAGTAAAGTTTAACCCAGATTTGAATCATTTTTCATCACATTTTCTCTAGCAGCATAATGCTAATTCAAAGTAGCCAATCAATGGAAGATGTCATGTTGTGCTAGCATCCAGCTGAAAAGTCCACCTGCACTACAAAGCTTTCATTAGACATTAAGTCAAATATTTGCTACTTTGCATATTTCAGTTTTACATTGAAAACTTTTACAAGACAAAGGTTGGGAACATTTTTGTTTCAAGAACACAACTGTTCTTAAGAGAAAGGTTAATAAACACACTAAATCAACTGCAATCTGCATCCATATGAACGCTTTTCTGAAGTAAAGAAAAAAGATTCAATCAATTAATCATTAATTAATCATTAATTTATTTATTTAGAAACGATGTTAAATAAATGTGTCTACCTGCATATGTCAGTATGTGTATGTCTCACCGTCTTTGTTAGTGGTGACAGGGATGTTGTGGACAGTTCGCAGTTTGAAGCAGGAGCCGGTGAGGAGCTGAAGCTCTAATGAACTCAACACACATGACTGAAGATCTGTAACCAGAAAAAAAAAAACAATAAGAACTCAATACTCTAGTAAGTCTATATGCATATACAGGATTATCTCTAACACCGTGCCAAACATATATATGCTTCCACAAAATAAGAGATTATATGCTTAAGTACAGCTGTTTAGCACACATTCTGCACAAGGCATCATGGGATGTCAAAGAGTATCATCGATAAACCAAGGGATATTATTCCATAAACAACCTCAATAAATAATACCAGACACTAGAATCTGAGATATTAGTCTATAATCAACCTTAATAAACACTATTAATCACTAGAATAGGAGATATTAGTCCATAAACAATCTCAAAAAAACACTATTAATCACTAGAATATGAAACATTACTCTATTTTCAGTTTAATGGGTGACACCACCCTTTTGAGTAGTACATGCATAAGAATACTTGGTAGTTGAGTTGTATATGTTCCGTGCTCTGACCTTTCTTTTGTAACTTCTGAATGCTCTCTCTCCATTCTGATCTCTCATAATCTGAGGACAGCAGGAAAAAGTAATTCTGTGAAAGAGAAAGTAAGCAAGTGAGTGTAAGAGAGAGAGAGAGAGACAGTGATGTTGAGACAACCTGTGATGAACAAGCAACAGCTCCCTCTGGTGGAGAGCACAGTCTAACAACAGCAAAGAGAACATTGAGTAGATGCTGATGGTTCTATTGGTGATTGGCGAGAATGCAGTACAGTCTAGTGGATATTGGCATGTAGTACAACAGACAACACTGCAGCTTAATAACAAACTCTTTATAGACCACATGTGCACCCCACAGCCAGATATTTAAGACCAGGCTCTGATGTTTTGGAATGAAGAGAAACATATATGTGAAAGTAAAAGCCACATAAACATTTCAAAAACAAAAAATATGAAAATAGTATATATATATATATATATAATGTCTGACTCACATCATGGCAAACAAGAGATGTTTTTGACAATTAGACTGGATTTTTTGTTTTTTGTTGTCTCTTTTCAGTCCACTGTATTTTTGAGTTTTGAATTTGAATACACAAATCTTAACATTACAAAATCACAAATAATTTATTAAATGGTCTTACATAGAAACTACATTAATTTAATGCTGAATTAGCATTAAATGCGTTGCATTATGATTTTGTTGCAAAAATATACAGTCACTTTTAGATTTATTTTTATACCTGAAATTACTTTACTCAGGCTGCACACTACTGAAGAGACTATGTGGGTTAATCTAACGACACTAGAGCAACTAGAGGTTGATGTTCATGAAGACAAAAACTGCTCAGTTCTATTTGTTTGGAACTCATTCATAGCAAGCAAAAATCAAATGCTTCAACATTCCCAAAAAAATCAGAACAGGCAAAAATGAACAATGAGGGCTTCAACTCCCCTCTTTTGCATGTACAGCGGAACCTCGGTTATTGTACAATTCCGTTACTGTTCACTTTTTTCGGGGAAATTTTGTCCCAGTTATTGTCCATTCGTCTGGTTTTCATTGATGTGCCCACTTGACTCACAACTAATTTCCCAAAAACAAAGTATCCACACTCACCTTCGTCACTCACCCACGCATTTGTCATTCATTCTTCATTCATTCATTTGTTTACATTTTATTAAGTTTTTTGTATTTATTTCTCATTGTTTTCTGTTTGTAAAACTCTAGTTATTCTATATAAAAAGTATTTTTGTTAATATTTTGGAGTGTCTGCAATGGATTAATTGGATTTACATTATTTCTTATGGGAAATACTGCTTCAGTTATCATTCAGGTTGGGATTCACTGTATCTTAAAAATGAAAATGTAATGAATCTCAATGTAAAGAACATTTTAAAAATAATTATCATCATGCTGAGGTTTACAAGTACCCCTATTCATTTTTTATCAAGTCACAGGTCTCTTCTTAATGTAATGTTTCAAACAGGTCATCTTTAGCTACGTATTTTAACATCTGCTCACTACACCACTCAAGAAAAGAGCCACAGGCCACTCCTGACCAGATCTTATTTGTTGAAGAACCATTCATTACATTGACATTAACATAGGAGCATGATAGTGTCAGTGTTTTCAGTGACTGTCAGCCATTGCTGTAATTTACAATAAAAATCTGTTTACATTTTAAAGTTTAAACTTAGGCTTTGAGTGTACGGCAGTGCTTTTTACCTTGCCATGTTTGTTGAAGATGCGGAAGGGAATGGTGGGTGAGTGTAGGAGCAAACATGACTCCTGCTCATTCATCTTCTTCCTCAAGCGGTCCACAATGCGGCTCTGACCTTTCTGTGCCTTCTGTTACATCACATACATACACACACAAATACAGACAGATGATATACTGTGTAAAGTCCATGTTTGTAATCTCTTTAGAACTTGGAAACTTTAAAAAATTGCAAATATAGGTATGTTTAGAAGGTAGTGCCACATAAAACAATAAATAAATAAAAAAAGTAAATAAACAAAAAATTAAAACTAGTACAATGTTTATTCTGCCTTTCCCATGTTGCACTACATTTACTACATCTAGTTAAACAGAGCACAATTATCCTGTTTATGTTGTGTATCACCACAAATCCAACTCAAACATCTGCTGGTTATATTGTGGCTGTTTAAACAGCCACCCCCTTGGGATGTACCAACAATACCTATAAAATAACTAGGAAAGCATACAGTTGGGAAAAAGTATTTGGTCAGCCACTGATTGTGCAAGTTCTCCTACTTAGAAAGACGAGAGAGGTCTGTAAATTTCATCACTTCAACTATGAGAGACAAATGAGAAAAAAAAATCCAGGAAATTACATTGTAGGATTGATATAGAATTTATTTGTAAATTATGGTGGAAAATAAGTATTTGGTCAATAAGCAACCAGCAAGAATTCTGGCTTTTACAGACTTGTTAGTTCATCTTTAAGAAGCCCTCCTATTCTGCACTAATTACTTGTATTAATTGCACCTGTTTGAACTTAAGTCTATAAAAGGCAACTGTCCACACTCTCAATCAATCACACTCCAAAGAGCTTTCTAACGACAACAGGGACAAAATTTTAGACCTGCACAAGGCTGGGATGGGCTACAGGACAATAGGCAAGCAGCTTCGTGAGAAGGCAACAACTGTTGGCACAATTATTAGAAACTGAAAGAAACACAAGATGACTGTCTGGGGCTCCATGCAAGATCTCACTTCATGGGGTAAGGATGATTCTGAGAAAGGTCAGGAGTCAGCCCCGAACTATACAGGAGGACTTGATCAATGACCTGAAGAGAGCTGGGACCACAGTCTCAAAGAGAACCATTAGTAACACACTATGCCATCATGGTTCAAAATCATGCAGGGCATTCAAGGTCCCCCTGCTCATGCCAGCACATGTCCAGGCCCATTTCAAGTTTGCCAATGACCAGAGGAGGTATGGGAGAAGGTCATGTGGTCAGATGAGACCAAAATAGAGCTTTTTGGTACTCAAGTCCACTCGCCATGTTTGGAGGAAAAAGAATGCTGAGTTGCATCACAAGAACACCATACCTACTGGTAAGCATGGGGGTGGAAACATCATGCTCATTGTATCGGTTTGAGTGTAGTGGGTGGCAATGCTCATGTTACCTTCTGCCTCTGGCTGGGTTTATGTCTATCTGCATCTATGTATAGGTCTGTCTATCCATCCATTCCTCTTTCTGTATTTATCCATCCCTCCACCCACATACAGCGTCTATCAGTCAGTCTGCTTGTCTATATATTTAGAGTTAAGATGTTTCACTTATTAAGATTTTTTTGGAGTGGAGTTGCCATATGCCACTGAAGTGGCAGCCAGAGACTGGTGTGAAAATGCTGGAGTATTCAATAATGATCGCAAACTGTAACTGGACAACAACACAGACACACAAAGTCCTGCCAGAAACGAGCCAGAAAGCAGAACAGCAATCACATTTCATTCACAGAAATTTCCGGCACCTCCTGATTAGTTCTGCGTCTTTCCTGCTGTTCGCTCACTCTTTCATTCTGCTCACACTGCTCCAGTGCCAGCAGAGTATCCAAAAAAGGCCCTATTAACTAAAGACTAAATAAAACTGTGTATGTGTGTCAGGGACCTCCAAAAATTAAGAAAAAGAAGCAAGGCACTAATTAATGGGAAAAGTATTAGCGTGCATATGTTTGGAAAAGGTAACAACCAGTAACACAGCATGTCTGTTTACTGCAAACTTACTGGAAACCAAGACTCTGAATGAGCAATTCCCAGTAGTCCAGTTTTATCAGTAGGAATTCACACAGGACTTTCCTCACAATAATACAAGCAGCCCTACTCGAACAGAGGAACTTGCTTTCAGCAACACATCCTTCTCTCAATGAGTCAGTGTCAGCTTAAATAAACACTGCCCAGAACTCTGGAGAAACACCAAAATGACCACAAGTGAGACTTGATTTTTCCTCTGCGAATGTACTGGTACAAGGCTATTCTGAAGTAACCTTGGTCAAACAGTCATTGGGCAGACAGCCATTTAACCTCCTGTAGCCTGAAGGTATTTCAGACAGTCTGATGTAGTCTGAAATGCCTTCACTTTTTTTTTTTTATTATTTTTTTTTTTCCAAATTACACTCATCTAAAATTATTTTTGTTCAGCTCAAACTGAGCAACAATAATGTCAAAACAGTGTCAAATCTATATTTTGATTAAATCTACTCTGAACTTAGACTTTTCAGATGTGCTGATATATTGTAAAAACACTCTAAACATTTCTAGCCAAGACTTTTGAGCTCAGAACTAAAACAATTGGTTGACCATTGGCGTTTTTAGAAATTGTATGTGGTTTTATTTCTAAACCTTAACAAACATGAGGTGACACTGTTTTCCTCAGCCACTAACCCTACATTGAATATTTACGAGATACATGAGAGGTGAGAAGTATTTTGTTCAGGATCACCTCAGGTGAGAAGTCTTTGTTGAATCCACATTCCACAGATTCCAGGCCACTTGAACCCACCCATGGAATGTCTGGAATTACCATGTCATTATCATATGAATGAGAGATTGTGTTATTTTGGCAGGAAAATATGCACAGCTGTCTGAGTCACTCTTACAAATGTGTCTGCTTATTTAAGCTCCTCTCACAAATATCAAAAAACATATTTCAATTCAAGCTACATATATCTAAAAGTTAGACCCTCTAAGGTTTCTGGGGTATGTTTTGTTTCTACAATGCTATCTTGTAGAGTTATTTAAGTGTTTTTTTTAAGTGAATTTCATTAATATGCCGCCAGCAGGAGAGCCAACTCCAGAGGGATAAGGGCCACTCTGCTTCCATCCAACCAGTATTATTCCTGTCCCTTTCTAACAAGTCAGTCAGTTTCCAGAAATAAACTATTTACTCCACCAACAATGTGCACCATAAACATAGAAATTCACATAGAAAATTATCAGACAGTACATAGTAATAAAACCTGGCTCAAGAGTTTGGTCATTGCTGTGACAGAATTATTGACCTTTTCTATTATTTTATTTAAGCCAATTTCACACTGTGCAATTTCAGTGATGTTAAAGTTTGTTTTCTTGAACACTTATGAAGATCTGCTGATGAAATTTGGACTAACAATGAAAAATGTTAAAAGTCTGATGTTACAACACATGCTGAAAAAATTTCCAGTATGCAGTTCTTTAATCCTGATCAGGTGGTGATGTGTTTAGCATGGAGACCTGCTTTTTGTTGGCAGCTTTCTTTTCCTGTTGTGTCTTGGGAATCAAGTTTGTTACGTGCACACCATTAACACTCCTCGTGTATAGTGTACTGATACATTACGCACAGATTGTTGCCCAATTCTCAGGGTGAAACAACCAACGTCTTGTGTCGTATTCACAAGGATAACTGAGGGCTTTAACGTTTCACTGCAGCTGTAAGTGGCCGATGGAAATAGCTGGACAGGTGCCGGTTTCCACTCCCAGACGTGGATATTAGTCGTCAAAAATAAGCACTTGTATACCTGCACTGTAATCGTGCACTTCAGTAAAATCTAGGTCAGGATGTGTGTGATTAAAGTCAGATTGTATGATAAATTTTATCTAACGATAGTCCTGCAATTAGAGGAAATGACTAAGTTCAGTGAATGTCATTAGTAAACTCATCTGCAGGCATAATATGGAGTCACAAGTCTTCAGCAATATTTTGGATCAGAAACCACCAGAAAAGGAAAGTTTCAATCCATTCATGGCAAAGTGGCAAAATTTCCATCCTGCAAAGTGATCTAGAGGTAATAAGATAGCATGCATGATAGCTGCAATGTCATCTTCACTGAATAGAAAAACCTAGTAGGTTTGTAAAGTTATATATTTATGTTCTGCAATGGCCACTGCTCTAACTGAATAGCTTCAGAAGGTTCATATCATGGAGCTAAGTCATCAGGCTTCCAGAGGAGCCTAAAGGAGTCCTGTTGAAGGAGTCACACTGATATTTTGCTCCAAAATTTCTGACACTTTCAGAACTTAGTCAGTCATCTTTAGCCACAGAGGCACAAAATCTGCTGCTGCTGAGTACATTGTATACCCTCTGCATCCACCAATTTTAGTTTAACGACCAAATACATTTTTATAAACAACGTTGCCTACAACAGCAAAAATTGCAGAGTAAACCCAGCTTTAGACAGACAACCATGAATAACTTTCAGCTGTGTTTGTGAAAAGGTATGACAGAAAGACAGTTATTTATCTTTCAAAAACATTTCAGCTCAGCTACTTGCAGCTTCATTGTGAATTATTCAATTGTGAATAAAACTACTGTAGGTGCAACAGTAAAATATGCTTTTCCTGTGTATTCCAGAGAGTGAATAGCATATTTTGAAGCATACTTTAAATACTTGTTGAATAAAAAACAAAATAATTACATAATTTTCATTATGTAAGTTCTTCAAAAAAGGATTAGAGTGAGAGTCAAAGCCATTAAAAACAGGTGCATGTTTTCGGTACCTTCTCTTTCTGAATCTCGCTCTTAATGACAGAGATCTTGATTTTCATCTCCTCAATCTCGTGCTCAGGAAGAGTCTGAACATGCGGGCAGGAGTCTGAGTCATCCAGGGTGTGGAAGCTCAGATCTGCCAGGGGGATGTACCACTTACATTCATACTGCTGATTCCTCCTGAGAAAAGAAAGAGAAAGAGAAAAAGAGAGAGAGAGAGAGAGAGAGGAAAAGATAGCAAACATTTGCATGATAAAAGTATTTACACATGGTAAAAGATAAAAATAAAATCAAAGAGAGTCAGATTCCAAAGGGTTAATACATCAGAAAAGCAATTACCAGTCCATTAAAATGTGGATTCTTTCAGACCAAACTGTGGCTTACCTGAAATACTTCTTTGTTATTTAATTAATGTGTCACCTACATGCTGATTAAAACTGTGATAATTTTCTGTTTCAATCTCCAGGGTGCATTCAGACACGCTCAGCGGAGAGCAGCAGAACTGAACATGGCTGTATTCTATTTAAACAAACCCCAAATAACCTCCAATACATCTCTATCCTGACTTGATTACACCATCCCAGCGTGGTGCTGCAGTGGCATATAATCAGCATATTAAACACCTCCACTTACACACAGCAGCCAATTACAGTCACCACGGCCCCTCGTTCATTCTAATTACCCCACTGAATATTAATGGCTCTGTCAGTGTTTCGAACAAAGCCCAGCACAGAACATGCATTAATGATTAACAGCTGCTCTAATGGGGAATACAACATTAAGGCACACATGACCGCTGCAATAGCTACAGAGAAAATTAAGATCAAGGTTAAGATTGACTGACTTTGAAGTCAATGATTTAATGATAATCTGGATTAGTCAAGAATCCTGTAGTTTTAATGGTTGCCAGAAGAAAAAAAAATAGCTGTCAGTTCTTTAGTTTTTTTTTTTTTTTTTTTTTTACAAGGGAGCTATGAGGCTAATACTGCCAACAAGCTTACATCCACACTTTGTCATGTTGTTATCTGTAAAATGATAATAGCATAGACAGAATTCAAGTTTCAGATGTCCAATGCTATTAGGGTTGCAACGATACCAGAATTTTGACTTTGATATGGATAAGAAGGCTAGTATCACAATACCAGACACCAAATGGATACTTTGGGAATACATTTTAACAAGTCAATATCTTGTCTTTAACACCAGATATTTGAACAAATGCAGACACATTTCCAAATTTGAACCATTTAACTAGAATGTCTTTTTTTATATAATCTATAATCCATACAGAACAAGGCACAATATAGCATTTTGCTGGTTCTCACAAGAACAGGTGCTTGCTTGTTTACTACAATTTTTTTTGTTTTTTGTGAAAATGAAAGCTGAGGTTGGAGCTAGATTTAGAATTTAGAATACTGATTTTTACAGAAGGTCAAGTGTAGGAGTAGGATTACCCAAATACAGTACTAAAAGTATAAAAGGAAAGACAAATATACAAATCTAGTTATACCAAAGATTTGTATGCGTGTGAGGTGTGCCCAACCACACTCCTGTGTGTGTGTGTGTGTACTCATTTTCATAAGTCAGGACTTTTGTTAGAATACACACCAATGTATTCAGGACCTGTTTCTATGTCAGGTTCATGTTCAGCGTGCTCTAAAAACATATGGTATGAATTTTGCTTATATCTTAAAATTAATCACTTGGCATTTGCTGTAAATTAAAAATTCATCACTATATTTAATGGCAGATTTTCTACATTTTTACTGTTTGACTTATATGTCTGTTCTTTTTGTAATGTAATCTCTGTAATCCACACAGAAGTCAGCAAAATACAGTGTTAAACAGGTGGAGTTCAGAATAGACTGTCAAATTTGAGTACTGAAATATTTCAATAATTTTGATTCTTGAAGCAACTTGTGCAACTGCCTTTTTGAGACAGTTTTAAGATTTAGACGCATCATTTGCATGATGGTAATCGATGACTATATGCCTCCATTACCAGAGTCCACTTCAGACACCAAACATGTCCAGCATGATTGACTACATGTTGATAAAATTTGATTTTTCATCAAACTTCATTTAGTATTTATCTCCTTAATGGGAATAGAGGAATGTGTGCTTGTGCTTGTTATTCATACAGAAAAGCTGTGGCCATGGTGATGTAACAGATGCTATCCATCACCAGCTGTGCCTCCTGGGGTACAGTAACCAAGATGACAGCTGGGGGACAAAAGTGGAAGGCATTCCAGTAAATGAATGCATTCATGTGTAAAAACTTAATGTTAATAAACACACAACTCCTTGAGGAAATGCAGATGTAGAAGAGGGAAAGTACATCATGGTGTATTAATACATATTTCTTTCATATGTCCACTGTTTGATGTCTGAACAACAGAATAAAAAACTGAAAAGACAAAGCTAAAACAGTAAGCATGTCTTCATTCTGTATAAAAGTAACAAGGCACATTACAGTATTTTATTTTTTCTTAGACCTGATAAGATCAAAGAGATAATGAAATGAAAACAAAATACAAGGTATGATGACAAAGTCCAGGACTGAATTGTTGGGTATTCAGCAATACTCAAACATCTCTACACACCCACTTCCTTACATGCTCTTTACAGGGGTCATCAGGTAGGCACCTCCCTTCATCCGTGTTTTGCAGAACTGAGTCCACAACACTCACAACATTGAGGTCTGTTAACTAAAGATTCACATTGATTTCCTGTTGGACTAAGGCTGTATCTAGTCACATTGGCACTGTTAATGCAACGTCAGTTAAACAGGACTAAATATGCTCTCGTTGTAATGAATCCACAACATTCTCAGAAAAGTGCACTGCAAATGTAATGTATAATCATAGATTATGGTCATATTGTCCACAGTGAGTCATTTAATTGCAAGCGAATGGATGTAGTGGTGGGCAATATATATTTTCCATGATAATATCTTAATTGCTGAGTAAACAATGCTCAAGCTGACATTATCGAGTATGCTAACCACTGGGAAAAATGGGCAATCAAAACACTTTGACTTTATGCATTCACTAGCTCATGCTTCAGGACAGACTTTTGCACCCACGCAGTTTGCTAGCACAAGCTAACCCTGCATTCACTCTGGCAGGTGACAAGTCACTCAAGTCCTCACAAGTTTGTCTGATGTGGGTGGGTTTGTGGCTGCTCGTATGGCCCCTCTCAGACACACATACACGCACACAGGCATGTTGCCTCCTAGTTGCTGAAGGTAGGATATGGACCTACATTAGCATTCATTTCCTCTACTAAAGCACTCTGTTAAGATCAGTAACTCAGTAATACATTAAACTATTCTAATTTAAAAAGCATTCAAACTACCCATTATTAAAAGCTTAAGAAAATCTGGTAGGTCACATGGTTTACACATACGTGCACTGTTTTATATTTGCACTGGTGATTTCAATGTCTTTGTTTCAAGTAAAAAAATGCCTTAAATAAATTGCTTCAAATAATATATTTAGTTAGCAATTATTGAAATCATTTAAAGAGTGCAGGCTACACTTCTGAATAATGAAAAATATTGCTTAATATTGTTATCAAAATGACAAAATGAATGTATGAAATCAATGAGACATAATTTTCGTCAATATCGCACACCCCTACATGGATGTATCTGCAAACGACCACAGTCTATCAGTGTATGTGTGAGACCTCACTATAGTGTGGGTCGGGGTGTGTGGGGAACAGAAATGCTCACAATTATAAGAATACAACTAAACATCTGTTGAGGTGAGAGCATATTACTGATCCTCACAAGGAAAGGTGTTTGTTAACTAAAAATTTACTAAGCTTTAGATTTAGTTTACTGATTTTAAGGTTACGTGTAGGTGTAGGATTATCTAAATATAGTATTAAATGCATCAAAGGAAAGACAAATACACTAATATAGTAATATTAAAGAAGTGTATGTGCATGAAGTGTGTCTGACCACACTCCAGTGTGTGTGTGCGTCCTACCCCACTGCAGTCTTCTTCATCTTGGCACAGAGCAGTAAATCAGTGAAGAGGAAAACATGGCGAAGTTTACGAGAACCCTCAGACACTTCCACAAGAAAACCATCCTTCACCAACTGACGAACCTGAAACACATGACAATGATAACATGACAATGTTTTTGTGATGGCTACATTTCTGAAAATGTTCAGAGCCACAAACTGCAAGGGTGTACCAAGTGTCACTCTTTTATGAATCAGTGACCACCTCAAACTTCACAAATCACCTGAACCACACACACACACACACACACACACACACACACACACACACACACACACACACACACACACACACACAAAAATACACACACACATTATATATATATATATATATATATATATTCACAGCATTCCTCAGACCATTTCATTTGCACAGATTCTTTTTTAAAGATTGTCTATCATTGAGTTTTCTTTTAAAGGTGTTCCACTGTCTGAGATAGTTAGAATGAAATGTCTGAAATAGCTTCCTTCTATGAGCCATTATTCAGAAACAGACAGCGAGGCTTAGAATATCCCTGCTGAGCACTGGATGTCACAAATGTGTGAAGACTTCCTCTGAGCTGTGGAGACAATTTAAAGACAAACTGACCAAATAACAGGGCAATAAAAAATGTTTACATCTGTGTCTCAAGCATCTGGGGACATCATCATCTCCACCATTCATCTTTGTTAATAAGAAATGTGTGTTTAGTTAACAAAAATGAGAAATTCTCCATGAAAGTATTTTGAAAAGCCCAGGGTCCCTAAATTTTTGATTAGCAATACACACACACACACACACACACACACACACACACACACACACACACACACACACACACACACACACACACACACACACATACATACACACACACATTATATATATATATATATATATATATATTCACAGCATTCCTCAGACCATTTCATTTGCACAGATTCTTTTTTAAAGATTGTCTATCATTGAGTTTTCTTTTAAAGGTGTTCCACTGTCTGAGATAGTTAGAATGAAATGTCTGAAATAGCTTCCTTCTATGAGCCATTATTCAGAAACAGACAGCGAGGCTTAGAATATCCCTGCTGAGCACTGGATGTCACAAATGTGTGAAGACTTCCTCTGAGCTGTGGAGACAATTTAAAGACAAACTGACCAAATAACAGGGCAATAAAAAATGTTTACATCTGTGTCTCAAGCATCTGGGGACATCATCATCTCCACCATTCATCTTTGTTAATAAGAAATGTGTGTTTAGTTAACAAAAATGAGAAATTCTCCATGAAAGTATTTTGAAAAGCCCAGGGTCCCTAAATTTTTGATTAGCAATACACACACACACACACACACACACACACACACACACACCTCTCCTTTGGGCGTGGTGACGGCGGTTCTGCGTGGGTCAATCTCCTCGTTGATGCTGGAGAGGAAGTTCTGGGAGATGCGCAGCGCGTCCTGCAGCAGAGCAAAGTCTGGATGCTCTTTAGGAGTGTGTTTCAGCAAGTCCTGCGTTAACACACACAGTGTAGTTAAGATAGTTTAGGCTATTATAGTAAACAAAAGAGAGCAAGAGAGGAAGACAGAGAGATAGAGTTAGAAATACAGAGAGAAAATGAGAGAGAGAGAAAGAAAACGAGAAAGAGAGAGAGATGGACAGAAAAAGAGACGATGGATAAAGAGAGGGCGAGACAAACAGAAAGAGACCAAGAGAGAGACCAAGGGGGAGAGAGACAGATGGACAGAGACAGATGACGATAGAGTGAAACAAACACACACACACACACACACACACACACACACACACACACACACACACACACACACACACACACACACACAGAGAGACAGAGAGAGAGAGAGAGAGAGAGAGAGAGAGAGAGACAGAGACTGATAGAGAAATGTAAAGTCAGTTTACACCATGGTTACAGAAAACATTCTGTAATTTATTAGTAATATTCTGGGTAGCTCTCCTAACCTGAACATGCTGCGGGTGTTACACAAAAATAGTAACTGTGATGGAAAAGCTCCTGGAGACATACATGTGGGTGGTGTATTTCTAAGCTCCAGTTTAGCAGTATTTGATGATACAGAACTCACAGCCTGACCACCTGACATTAACAGAGGGGATTTGTCATCTATACTTTGACTAATAGTAACATGTGGGTACCTGTTCTGCTCATCAGACATAAAAGGACAAGCTATATAGTTTTCAACAAGCCTGTGTTCATAGAAATAATGACTACAAATCATCAGAATTACTTACAGTCAGATTTTAATCTTTAATCAAACAAATACATGTAACTCATCCCTTCTATATTAACATTTGTGACCATGCCACGGAAAACCGGGTCAAAGTAATTTTTTTTTTAAATATGATCTTTCATTTACAGCAATAAAACCAAGTGGCTAAGTTTTGTCGCGAATGTGATTGACAGGCTGAAGGACACCATATCTCAATAAGTTGCCCAGCGACTTTGGCTTGGTTTTCTCTGGCGGGGTCACATTTATGACGATTAAATCACACACATCATTCATGGATGTTCAAAGAAGATTCTCAACATTCTTTGATTGATGCATTAACTTGAGGTCTAACCCTGCCTCAGTGCTACTGGATAGCCAATCAGTATTCACTTGATATCTCCTGCTGGCCCTATAGTACATATATATGTACAATATATCAGTGGCCAGTATATTATTTGCTGATAAATGCAATAAAAATGTTCTTATCAGAATCATATTGAAATTATAGCTGAGAATTCAAACCAATAATTTTGTGCGCCATTATTAGCTTGTATAGTGGAAATATTCACTCTTCCAGACACTCTGCTGGTCACTTTCTGACTCGCATTAATAGCCACTGATAGCATTAAAGTAAATATTCAATTAAACGACATTATTTACATTAAAGTAGTTTGTTTTAAATATAGGATTTATATAGTCTTGGGGGAAAAAGCCATTGCCATTGTACATTGATGCTTTACCAAGTGATGCCACACCCCCAGAGCCCACACCGTGAGAGAGGGAGAGCAGCTAACAGAAGAGAGTGAGAGAAAGAGAACATGGAGTTTACTTACATGTAGAACAAGGGTGCTGCGAGTGACGCGATCAATAGGTTTATATAGCAGAGCTGAAAAAGACAAAAACAAACAGTATAAATGCACTGACTCTTATTTAAAGTCATGTATCAGATGAGCAACATGTACAGATGAGAGATCTGTTAACATTTCACAGCTTTGCTATTTCATTGTCGCTGTAGCTGTATAATCAGACTGGACTGGGACTCAATTTTAGATACTGCAAACAATCAGCTGCACTTAAAACTGCTTGTTTCCATATCGTACAATAGTTACATGCATTATTTTTTTACATTACTAAGATGAATCTGTTGACAGAAATAATAGTATAAATGTATTATTAGTGCTCCCTGAGTCCCATCATTTGGCTGTGAAACATTTTTTGCACTGTTTCTATAAGCTTATTTATTTATTTATTTTGTTTTCTCTTAAAGGAAAAAAAACCTCTGCTATCTGGGTTGGTGTGTAATGCTGGCGTGTGTTACAGTAACAGAATACAAAAACAGAAGCTTTTAAAACACACAGGCATATCATTTCAACGAGGAATTACAAATACAGGGAACCATAAATATATTTTTAAACTCAAAGGTCTAGCTGGTGCACTTGCTAAAAAACATCAATATGACAACATGCTGGTGGATTATGGATGGATGAATGGTTTGAATGGACAGATCTGATTGACTGACAAAATCTTATGCTGTGATTGCTCTATTCAACACTATACACACTGACATTTTGGGGGTATTTTACCATGACGTTCATGCCACAAACTGAAAAGAGCTGAGACAGCCCAGCTAACTAATCTCTGAACTGTCTGAAGATTTAGTTTATCCTCTACCTTAATCACACTCATGGTGCTGAATCTCTACAACCAACTCAAACTGCACTACAGAGATGAGAGCTGTGTGAAGTGTTTAGCTCCATTTGTGATTCACACAGAGTAACTCTTCTGATGTTCTAAAAGCTGTAGTTATATATAGTCAAATGACAATGACAAAGACTGTGATTGGTCAAGTGAGCTTGTATCACCTGGAAAATATTGGCAAGAACCTGGTGATATGATATGCATCAGGATCCTGGTGTCACAATTCAATAGACTGTGATATATTGTCATACCATAAGAATGGTGACTTGATTTTCTAATCTAATTTTAAGACATCCGTCAGTGGGATGTCCTTATCCCATTTGTTTACACTGCAGTGGAAGAGTCTAAAGGCTGAAGATGGATTACAGCACTGCTATCAGTGGTCAGGGGCTTAAACACAAAATAAATTTTAAAAATTGTAAAAAAAAAAAAAAAAAAAAAAAAAACTAATCCACTTTAAAACAAATCGACTATGAGACCTTAATGAAGATGAGAATGTGATTTGAAGTGATTTCAGAGAGGTTTGGGATGATGTATTTTAACTGAAACAAGTAGACCCATTTCTTGTGCTTGTTGGCAACATCAGCCTTGCAGCTTCAGATGTAAAGATGTTTGAACTCAAAACATTGTCTAATTATGATGGACTGAACCATCTTACACTCTTAGATTTGATCATATAATGAAAAACAAACTCATTAACACTCACACTTAACACACCACAACACACAGGAGAAATCCACGTCCTTTAAAGTCTATTACACAGCTGAGTGAACAGAGAAATTCCTCATTATGATAGTATTGTTATCAGTGTGTGTGCATGTGAGTGGTTTAATCAATGAAACATGCTAAAGGCAGATCAGGAATGAGCTCTTTATAGTTTGGCCATGTTGCCTCAGGCTCAGTCTATATGCAGTGCATGCTTAGCCATTTATTTCCATATATCCCCCACTGCTCTGCTCTTCACCTTTTCCTCTAATTTAGCTTCATTACAGAAGCTGTCCAGCATCAACTTCACTCTACTGCAGTCAGCGCAACCATTCTTAACCCTTTAAACTCCAAGCAATCTGTATGTGAGCTTTTGTTTCATCACTGCTGTGATAATAAGATGTTAAAGTAGTTTACAAATTCTAGCAATTACTGGGCATCATAATGTAACCGTTATAAGCCTTTGAAATATATGAAACCAAACTGGTGAAGTAATAATGTGACAAGGTCAGCCTTTTAACAGTTCATTGTACGATGATCCATCTTATCACAGAAAACATCTGTGATCTGTTTTCAATGCAAAAAAGGCATGTTGTGTCTTTTTTGCATCTGAAAAAGTAAAAATATTGAAAAATAAAATAATTTTAAGTAAAAAATAATCAGCTTATGTTGGTTATCTTAAAACAGCCTGAGTAAATTAACTGCCTTATTAATCTGAATCTGCATGCCAAAATTATGCTTACAATTTACTGCTGAACACAAAACCATAGAAGCTTTTAGATTTTCTGACCCAGAAATAATTTACTTCAGGCTGCACAGCACTGAAGGGACTTTATGTAGGTTAATCTCGCAACTCAGATTTGTGTCACTAGAGGTCACCATTCAGCAGGACAAAATCTGACTGCTCAGTTCTAACTGCGAATTATTTAACCACCAGTAAAGAACGGCAACCAAAAATAAACATTTCAACATTTTTTTAAATCCAAAAAGATATGACAAAGGGTTTATTTGAAGCAAAATTTGCAATTGGCAGCTCAAAATAGTCTTAAATAACTTGAGTAGAAAGAAGAGTTTTAGATTTTATATGTTTGGATGTTGGTCATGCTCTGGTTTAAACACAGAGAATACAGCAGCTTCGCTACACCAACAAATAACACAACTTTAATGGTCATCTAATTATAGTGTAACATATAGTGAATAGTGCAGATTCAGACACAGGGTATGTTTTTATATCCTTTCATTTTAAGTATATAATAGGACTCAAAAGAAATTAGAAGGGCTTAAATCTGAACTCTTATTATCTGAAGTTTACTGAGATTTCTTCAAAAGTATAAAAAGAGTACACAGTATATCTCAAAACTTCTGTGCTTGTGTTCCTGTGAGTTTTTTTTCTTGTGAGATGCTTGCTTGAATGTTGAGGAATTAAGAAAGAGCAAGAAAAATGATGACACCTGGGAAAAATATAAATAAATGTCTTCTGAGTGAAAATTCCTTTAATAAACATGTAGTGTAGTGAAGTAAAGAGAAAGAAAAGTCAAAATAAATACATTTATCCTTTCCTTCCATTTTATCACACGTTCATGGGCTCAAAACTTGGGACTTAGCTCAGTAACAATTATCTGCAGACTCTAAAATGCCACACACAAAACAGCCAGTTCAGATGTTCAGAGACAATCTCAACACAGCTTTATGCAAAGAAACCCAAATAAACAAGTAACTCTAAAGTTCAGTCAATATATTAGGTAACACTGGCAGATGTGAAGGTTCTGCTGACTTATCTGACATTTATAAACAGCTTGTTATAAACTAAACATACTGAGCTTGTTTGTGAGAGTTTTAAAGGTTATAGTAAAGAGGTCATACATGCCAGCCTTGATTTACATGCCAGCCTTTAAAAAAACTACTATGTTAAGCAAGAAATACAGACTGAACCTGAACACAAAATATCAGACTACATAATTTCTTTATAACGGAGGTCATAGGAACCAAGAGTCACAATGACAACAATTAGGGATGCACCAATACCACATTTTTTAAAAC
>BRDA01014120.1:102329-112858 GCA_036984385.1 Crenuchus spilurus
GTTATGACCCCCCAAAAAATCTGATCCAATCACTATAACCCCCCCAATAAAGTCACAATTTCGATTTACAAAAACATCTTTCATGAATAACTTGTAAATTTTCTTTATTCATGATCATTTTTGGGTAAAATACTAGCATGTTTAATCATTTGGTAATGTAACCTCCCTTTCCCCACAAAAACTTGGTATCATTGAACCTCCACCAAGCAGCAGTGCTCGCCGTTTGCAGGGTTGCCAGGTTCGTGGTTTTCACGCAAATTAGACTTGTTTGAATATCCAGTCGCAGGTGAAAATTCAAGCGTGGCAGGCTGCGTTTTTTGGGCTACTTTTAAAAATGACCGCAGCCGCCAAAAAACAACAAGAAAAGTGGGTGTTGGAAGATTAAATGCAACAATACGAACGAGGAGAACATAACGACATAAGGAAGTACAGCCTGAAAACGAGAGAGAGAGAGAGAGAGAGATCTTTTTGTTTTGCTAATTATGTTACTATTAAATGTTCTTGACTGAGATATGAAACTGTTATAAAATAATTAATAAACAATAATGTTATCATATTATTAATGACAGATAAAAAATCCCTTATAAACAAAATACTAAGTCGTACACTCATAGCTGTTTTGCCATTTGCTTCAAACGTGTGACAGACATATTTTGGGCTAGTTCAAGCTTCTGAAGGGCGGGTTTTAGACTGACTTTGGACTGGATATATTTTGCTGGACCTGGCAACCCTGACCGTTTGCTTGCTAGTGCAAACAGCTGCTGGGGAAGTGGGTGTAGTAAGAAAAAACAAAAAGAACACCAAAAAGTGGACAAAAAACATTTTTTCATTGTTGGTCGACAACACCGCCTTGTAAAAAGCGGAAAAATCAAAATGAGGTAAATGTAAATGTATTGTTAGCTGATGACTGAATAACTATGCCGCTGTGTATCAGACACCGTTCAGGTATTTTAGCTAGCTCCGTTAGCTAACTCTGCATTTCTTAATTGTTTAAGGTGCAGAGTAAATACAAAGAAAGTTAAATAAATACATATTAAAAGCATTACAATGTATTTCTAATACAGTTAACCCAAAATCTCCTGAATCCTTTTAGAAAAGTTAATGATTTAATAAATAAATAAATAAATAAATAGGCAGACAGCTCAACACCCCCAATGTTGGACCCAAAGTTACGCCCTTGGTCGTACACTCATAGCTGTTTTGCCATTTGCTTCAAACATGTGACAGACATATTTTGGGCTAGTTCAAGCTTCTGAAGGGCGGGTTTTAGACTTATTTTGGGCTGGATATTTTTGTTGGACCTGGCAACCCTTGTCTCTCATTAACTGTTGCGATACTTGTCGCAGTCACGTTTGAAAGACAAACATGTCTTACGCACATTGATAAAAATATGATTATTCACACACTGTATTGCTGGCTAAAGGAAGTGAAATGGTGAAGGAGATGTTTTCATATATGTGAGAGTACAAAACAAAAGGAAAAAGCAGACATTTTCATTTTCACACATCATTTTGTTTGATTCATATACTAAAAGTGTGAACAACATTAATTACAATAAAGTAATGAGCAGGCATACCACCACAGTAATCTCATACTGACCACAACCATTATCTCTACTACATTTCAAATATATCACACCTAATACAAATCCAGATGTAGAAAGAAGAAGTGGTAGAGGACTCTAATCAGTAACTGAGAAGTCCCACCATAATGTCAGCATCATCAAGTTACCACACACACCGCTGTTTATAATGGGTGTGATAATCTATTTAGATGATGAAGGATTATAGGTTATGGCTGTAAATGTTGCAAAAACAGAGGAACAAGAAATAAGTGGATGGCCTTTTGGTGTGTGTGTGTTGTACATAAGCACACCTCAGAGATCTTCTGGAACTGGGAGTTCGCCTGACTGCACTTCTCCACTGTCTCCAGGGCCATTTTGTAGTTGTCGACAAAGGCTTTGTAAACACCGAGCTGGCTGGCCTAAGAGGGAGAGAGAGGGAGGGGGGGGGAGAAAGAGAGAGAAAATTAAATTCTGATAAGAGAGAGAAAGCATAAAATGTATAAAACAAAAAAGAGAATAATGAGGAAAAGATAAAGAGACAAATGTGGACATAAACAATGATTAAGGAATTGAGGAATAAGTCATTAAACTTAACTCAACTGAATTTACTTTATTGTCCCTAACAGGAAATTTGACTTTATCTAACTGGGACAAATGCATGCACATTAACATACACTTTATTTGCCACTTTGGGTTCATGAAGAACTTTCCGTGACAACACATTCTTCTTATTTTTGTAGAAAATTGTTTTTCTATCTTTTACAACATCCACAAATGCTCCAGATACTCAATCTTCTATGGCAGAAAGATGAGGAAGGACAGTGTCACTGCTGTTTAGCTCAGTTTTGAGTTTATAGGCTTTAGTACAGCGGTTTCACTGTCAAATGGAGGTTTAGTACATATTCTGTATAAGGTAGCATGGGATGCAGGAATATGGATACACTAGAATAAGAGATATTAGACCATAAACACTAAACACAACCTCAATAAACAATATGACACACTAGAGTGAAATAATAACATTAGTGAAATAAGTGCTATAGCAATGCTAGCTCAAAGCACATATCCACCACAGTCCTTGGTCCCATGACGCCTTGTGCAAAATATGTGCTAAACTACTAATAGAGAGTAAACAGATGTACATAAGCCTTTCAGATCCCACTGTCCAGACTGCATAAAATCTATTTCTTTTATTTAGATTTTATTCATGTGTTTTTATATTATAAGACTTTTCCTAAAATTCACTGCAATATTAGGCTTTGCTTAAAGGTTTATTTTTCAGAATTGTATTCAAAAAGGCAAACGGTCACATATTTTACAGTCATTAAACGTAAAGTGACACATTTTAAGCCTTTTTTCTTCAATGTTGTGAATATTTGAATAGCAATAAAGTAATAATAGTAAAAGTAAGCCAAAATTAAATATTATAATGATCTGAGATTCTGGATTTCTGATGTTCATGAGCTATAAGCCACACTGATCAACAGTAAAACAAAAAAAAGGCTTGAAATATGTCACTTTAGGTGTAATGAACCCAAATTAGGAGTTTACCTCTTTGATTAAATTATGAAGAACAAATAATGTTCAACAATTATTCAGACTTTTTGAGATGTACTAGTAAAAACCTTGCAGTATTGAATCGTAACCCCTGTATCACAAGACATATTGTCAGGTTTTCCCCCCGATACACAGCCCTAAGAGAATGCATCTAAATACCAAGTTTAGATTTCTCTGAGTTTTTAGCTTCCAGAAAAGACAATGTGACAAGATTAAGGGGTTAAAGCTTTAAATTTCAACACATTGTAAACCATAAAGTGTTTACAACTTTACTAAGGAGCTAATCTACAGCACCACTCAGAAGCTACACACGTAACAGCAGTCAGAGCCTCATATGGCCAAACTACAGGGCAGGAGTGATTCAGAAACAGGGCTTTATCTCAGTGTTAGCAGTGGGTGGAGTGGGGTACGGTTTAAAAAAATTGCCTTATGCAAAGTCCTGCTGGGGTGATTGAGTGTAATACATCAGTTGACGCAACAGCGCTGCATGAAGTAGTGACCCAGACACTAGTGGGCGTTCTCTCTCCCACTTCTATAGCTCATTTTTTCTAGTCTTCCTGCTCCCCTAAAGGTCTCATCTTGTACTCTCTTTCTCTCTATTTCTCAGTGCTCAGCAGATGCTTATACGCTCTGCTCTCAGTGAGTCTGATTTGAGAACTATGGTGGTTAGTTCTACAGATGGTAGATGGTGAGGAGCCTCAGGCTATTTGGTCCAGTGTGCATTCAGTCCAACCACAACCAGAACAAGGAAAGCAAAGGTCTCCACTTTCTTATTTAGGTGCACTTATTTTTGTCACATTCGGAAGTTCCAGATCTCTGACCTGCCATGTTGCTTTCAGCCACTGGGGGCAGCTACTCTTTACTAGCACCACCCTGCTCTGTTATACCCAAAGTGTTAAGAGCAAACCACTGGCTCTGCCTGCGCAGGTCTGACTTTGCTGGTAACTGGTGGTATTTCTCTCAGGCCTGGCTGTTTTAAACATTCTCTAGCACTTTGTGTCTGGTCCTTGCTATGCTTTTCTTCTCTCAGGCTAGAAACGATTCTGACTTTTCTTTCTCATATGTATGTATTGGCCATGAGGCTTGTGCCTATAAATCCATTTACTTGTAACTCAAACCCGGCTTCCTCTAGTGGCTTTCATGTTTTCTGTGGTCCACCTTTGGTGGTGTTACACTCAGAAGAGTGGGATCTCACTGTTCAGTGAACTTGCAGTGTTTGTAGTAAGTTGCATGTGTGATTTTCAAGATTCACAACCTTGCACCTCATTCACCATGTCTCAGTCAAGCTGAATTTATCTGCATGTGTTTGGCAAAGTTAACCTGGTAGCCTTATCCAGTAAACCTCCCTATTTACATCATTTAGAGCTATTAAAATATAGAAGTGAGGCTGTTAGCAGGAATTCTTTTTTCATTCCATGCAGTGACAAACACTGGTAGTAGCAGCTTTCATTTGTGTTTTTGTTTATTTTCCTATGCACAACCTGCTGGTCTCATATTTGCATTTGAGTCCTACACCATGGTTTCTAGCTCTGGGTTTTCCCTTCTAACTCTCTCTTCCACCAGGATTACTGGCTGCCTCATTATCTCACAATCTTTTAAAATTCTCTTATGTAAATAAATGGTGTGCATGAATGTATCTGGGGAAGATTATATGAATATATATATATTCATATATATACATACATACATACATACATACATACATACATACATACATACATATATATACGTATATATATATATATATATATATAAAACGACAGGGATTGTCGTCAGGCAAGGTATGAAATATCTGCGTTGTTCTATACTTTTCCTAGGCATTATAAAGAATGACGAGAACTGCTCAGGCCAAGTGTGAAAAGTCTTTAGTAACAAATAGTCAAAAAATTAAAGAAGAAATGAACATCAGGATATCTTTACTGCGAAAAAAAAGGAATCAGAAGTGTCATTACTTACTATTTGTTGCAGCACGGGAGGCTAAAATGGCATTTTGAATTGCACTTAATTTTCTTTTTTACGCAAAGGCATTTGTTATTTTGGCATTTAGTCTTGCACATACACCTCAAAAATCCTTGCCCACTTCCTGTGGACTGAGAAGTAGCAGCAGATCGATGAGGTATTTCAAGGTCAGGAACATCTTCGACCTTGAGCAAGCCCTTTTGACAAACACTGAATTGTGATCTTGCATAGAGTTGGTTCAAAATTCCGCGCAACGTTCCGAGTTGGTAAAAGCCGTCTTCTGTCACATCCATTACAACTGCTAGCACATTTCGCGGATCACCGCGTCCCTTGTCTACGTCAGGGATAGGAACCCGCACAGTGTCCCCCAAAGATGCAGGAGGTAATTTTTTGTCAGTGTCCATTTTAATTTCTTGGCCTGTACTTCTAGATTCATTTTCGATCGTCTTACTTTCTAGTGCATTCTCAATGTTGAAGCAAATAGTGCACCAAATATTGACCCCGTAACCTTCCCTTTCCTCACTGTCATCGTCTTTATCGGCGTGTCCACAGATCACATGAACGTTTCGTCCGCACTTTCTGCACGTATGGGTGCCGCTGCTTTCCTTTAAGTACACACAACACGTGGCAGAAAAAGAGGATTCTTCACCATGCACGTCTTCCCTGTTACTTTGGTTTCCTTCATCATAGATTGAATTCTCGCCAGTAGTTTCAGCAGTAACCTCAGTCTCTTCTACAGCGTGGTCTGTTTCTTCCATCTGTATTGTTTGAACACTTTCTATTATATTTTCCAGTTCTTCCTCTGTCTGTATACCTTGTAAAATAGCTTGGGGTAGGTGAGATGTTGTGAGAATCCCAATACAATGCTTAGTTTCGGAATCGAAGTCAAAATTCTAACGTGACAAGAACTATTGGCCACATGCTATGCTCCTCACAAGAAGGGGAACCAATCACAGTCTCCGCTCACAAGTGGGATTTGGAATTACGCCATCGTAATCATCATTCAGGTATTAATCTAGATCAATCTGTGCAGAACTTTCACTGTTTTGTAAGCTTCTATGTTATGTATGGTAGTTCTTAGTTACCAGTGTTACTGTTTGTGAGGAGAAAAGTCTCTCCTGTTTTTTTTTTAAGTTACAGTATAAAATAGTTGTCCTACTTTTTTATTGCATTTTTATGCTGAAGTTTATGCTGAAGTTTTATAGGTGGTGTTACAAGTTACAAGGTTGTGTAAAAGCACTCAAAACAATACAGCAATATACTGATATTCAAAAATATAATTTGTACTTTTGCATGTATTTTTTTTTTTACACCAAAGCTTACTAGTAAGAATAACCTGTACCCTTTTTCAGTCAGTAAAGAGTCTCGCTAGCAAGATAACCATACAAATAACCTTCAAATTCAACTTGTCTTCGCATAAACTACATTCAATCCAACATTCAGATCATCACTTCAACAGTTAAGTGTGTGTGAAGGCGAGCATTTGTGCAAAACTGCTAAGAATTCATAGAAAACTAGACACTGAAGCCAATCTATGCCTTCAGGCTTCAGACACAGTTTGCCCTTTTTAATGAAGACCCGTTTACCCTCACCTATTTGACTCAAGTCAAATATGACATTCATTTACATGAAGTTGAAATCTGTTCAGTGATTGGTCTAAATACTTATATCAATGTTATCTTTCCTAAACTCCTGATTCCTTTCCAAATCATTAGGAGGATTAAAATGTCAAAGTCTAAAGATTAAAAATCGATTATTAAAAAGATCTTAAAAGGTGGACCCAAAATTTTGACAGCATATATGTAAACAGATCACACAGACACACATGCCCACAAGATGCTGTCTCCATCACCTAGCAACCCTATATATCCCCCTCTGCCTCTCACCTACTTCCTTCATAAACAGTGACACAAAGTCATGCAGGCACAGACAGTCTGTGTCATCTCCAGCCCGAGTGTGTGTGGTGGGAACAGAAATGTCAATGATAATGATCATATGAGAGAGAGAGGGGGCAGAAAGTCAGGGACAGAGAGAAATAGACATGGTGAAGAGAATGTTGGGTGAGACATAGCTAGAGAAACAAAGAGATGGTAGAGAGAGAATGAAAAAGGGAAAAGACAATGTGTATGTGTGTGTGTGTGTGTGAGAGAGAGAAAAAGAAAGACAAAGACAGTGAGAAACAGAGGAAGGAGAAAGAGACAAAGAGAAACAGATAGCGAGTCAATGGAGTGAAACTTGGGGATCAGTCATCCTCAACTTGTCCTTCTGTTAGGAGTCTTCATAACTAATTTTCTTCTGCTCGTTTATTCTTTTCACACGTCTTTCACGGTTTTGTTGACTGTTGAGAGCTAGAGGGCGTCTGTAATTACATCACCATCTGCCTACACAACTTAAATCATATTTCACCACACACACACACACACACACACACACCTAAACAACATTAATTAGTCTGTGAGACCTTAATTCAGATCTGGTTGCAAGTGAACAGACTGAGAAACGTTTTGCAGACTTTTGAGTGTTTTTAGCAACATTAGCCTTGCAGCTCTGGTTGTAAATAAAGCCATAAAATTCAGACTCGAGAAATTTCTTAGCTGATCTACTACATCTGGGGTACGAGAAACATTGTGTAAATATGACTTCTGGGTGAAGCATTCCTTTAAGACCAGAACTGGTCTGTTTTATAACCCAACAGGCACATAAGCTCTGCACAACACTGCAGCAATACTGTAAGAACATAGACCATGTCACAACATCATTGTGTCTGCAGGGAATGTGTTATAATGCACATTAATTTGTTAAAGACCATTTCAGCTCAGATTCATAAACATTAAACACAGCTCACATGGTAGAAATGACAACAATTTCAGTAACCTCTATCAGATTTTAATTTTGTATACTTCAATAGTTACAGTGAAACTACTGATTGAGGTATTGATGATTACAAAGAGTTCTCCATCCCACAGTTCTTTAACTGAAATATACTGTAGAAACTCATCTTATGAAATTTTACATTTGGTGGAACTGGGAAAGAGCTCTTCAGCATTCAGAGTACTTGGCCCGGAGTGGCTCAGCAGACTAATGCGCTGTCACTATGATTTGAGGACCTCGAGTTTGAATCCCGATCATGCTGCTTGCCATTGGCAGCCAGGGTCTGAGAGAGCAAAATTGATTGTGCTTGGTCGGGTGGGTAAGATGACACTCTCTCTCCAGCAGTACTAAGTAATGTCAGCTTTGTCAGGCGTCTGGGGATGCTGCGCTTTCCTCTGAGCATGTTGGCTGCCCAGCAGTGATGTATTAGCAGCAGTTAAAAGTGGAGCTTGATTTCACATGCATCAGAGGAGGCCTGTGTTAGTCTGCACCATCCTAGAGTCAGAGACATTACAACTGGTAGGGAAAGTCAACTAAACCAAACTTTGGGGAGAAAATCGGTTTAAAAAAAAAAAAAAAAAAAAAAAAAAAGAGTTCATGAGATTTAAAAAAAAAAAGTAGGAAAAGGTATAAACTTTCACCTTTAAAAGACTTGTTTACGTCACAGTAATCATAAAAAAATAGTAGACACAAATGTGAGAGTAGGTTGTTTTGCCACTTTGTTCTACAGTTGGCATTAAAAAGTGCTTGTTAAAAAATGTAAATGAACCACTTTGATACCATTATTATGTCTGAAGAAACTAAAGTACCAGGCCAGATGAGGTACAGTACTTGTCGAAAATTACAATACACTTTATGAACTCCACTGCTGCAATAAATTCTTGCATCTCTGAATAATTATTCTTATATGCATATAATTTGGGATCATTCAATGTGAAAACTTCACAATGCAGACATCTGCTGTTAAGTTTTGATATGAGTAAGCAACATAACTGCTGTGCAACAAAATGCATCTAAAGGAGCTCCAAGTCATGTTTTGCAGTCTTCTACGAACCCGTGTGTGGTGTAATGAGAAGTTTAATCTTGTTTAGTAGAACAACATTAACAAATGTAATTACACTGAAGCAGTGCAGGCTTGGAGAGAGGAGTTTAATGCAGAAAATGTCACTCATTGTGGCTGGCACAGGCTCCTTTCTGGTCTTCTGGAACATTCATTAAAGGAAAAGGGCAAGCCAGGAGAGAGGCTACCCGGAGCGCGGTGAGCCCTCTGGAGCCAATCAATGAGATGCACACCAGGCATCTCACTCACACAAGACACAATGAGAGACAAACTTCTGCACACTGAGTCTGTTTACTCATCACATTAACATGTATTACATGTCTGGATCATATCTGGATATACTTTGGTCAAAGACTAAACTAATCAGTTTCTGTTGAATTTGCACAGCGGAGACTTCAGTGGTGGCCCAATCGACATTTGTCATTGATCAAGGTGGGCGGAGCAGTGGCCCTTAATATCAGCAAAAGAGATGCACATCTAGAGCTGTGATTGGTCTGGATGTTATCAGCTCACAGTAAAAAACAACAACATTGTGACTGTTAAAGACTTATCTCCTTTAAAAGTGTACAGTAATTATTGGGCTTGTTTTGGGACCAATTTTTCCTATTCTATTCCTATTCTACTATATTAGAGTGATTACTGAAGTTGTTTATGGAGTAATATTTGCCATTCTAGTCTAGAGGGTTCATTGAGGTTGTTCATGGATTAATATCTCATTCTGGTGATTAGTAGTGTTTACTGAGGTTGTGTATGGACTGATATTTTCTATTCTAGTGTTTAATAATGTGTATGGAGGATGTTTATGACATCTCCTATTCTATTGTATAGAGTGTTTTCAGAGATTGTTTATAGTTTAATATCACCTGTTGGATAAGTATGTTGACAAACACAAGGATTTTTTTCTGCCTTTGGTGCCTCTAGTGTAATATATAATAAACATACAACACAAAATACATAGCAAACGATATATGTAGTATTCACAGACTATTCAAGGACAAGTAATATATAGACAATGGATCTATTATATCAACTAAGATATCATATTCTAGTGATTAATAGTGTTTATTGAGGTTGTGTATTGGCTAATATCTCCTATTCTAGTTATTAATAGTGTTTATTGAGGTTGTTTATGAACTAATATCTCCTATTCTAGTGATTAATAGTGTTTATTAAGGTTGTTTATGAACTAATATCTCCTATTCTAGTGATTAATAGTGTTTATTGAGGTTGTTTATGGACTAATATCTCATATACTAGTGATTAATAATGTCTATTGAGGTTGTTTATGGACTAATATCTCCTATTCTAGTTATTAATAGTGTTTATTGAGGTTGTTTATGGACTAATATCTCCTATTCTAGTGATTAATAGAGTTTATTGAGGTTGTTTATGGACTAATATCTCATATTCTAGTGATTAATAATGTCTATTGAGGTTGTTTATGGACTAATATCTCCTATTCTAGTGATTAATAGTGTTTATTGAGGTTGTTTATGGACTAATATCTCCTATTCTAGT
>BRDA01014120.1:112958-127223 GCA_036984385.1 Crenuchus spilurus
GGTTAGTCCCCTACCCCCTCACTGGGCGCAGGGCAGGGCATTACATTAATCAACTAAGCCCAGAACAGGGCGCCAATCCATCGCTCGGTGACAGACACAGACACACACACACACACACACACACACACACACACACACACCTATGGACAATTTAGATTACCCAATGCACCTGATCCCCATGTTTTTGGACTGTGGGAGGAAACCGGAGGAAACCCACGCAGACACGGGGAGAACATGGAAACTCCGCTCAGATGGGGATTTGAACCCAAGTCCCCAGCGCTGAGAGGCGAACGTGCTAACCACTAAGCCACCGTGCCGCCTATTCCTATGTCATAAGAAAATAAATGCTAAAGAGAGTAAACAGCTGTACGAAAGCCTATAGGCTGCCAGCAACTTGTGGAGACAACTGAAAACTGAGTGAAAAACTAGTGACACTGTCCTACCTCATCCTTCAACAACAGAAATCTGGAGCAGCAGCATTTTTGTGTTTAGGAAAAATACTTGCTCTTATGGAAAGTTCTGGGTGATCCCAAACTTTTGAGCAGTAGTGCATATATGCTTTTTCTTTCTCTGCAGTTTCTCATTTGTACCAGACTCTGTACCAGAACTGAAACTCTATCAGCATGAAACATGCACACATTAATCATGCTACCCATGGCCAGAGTAATTACAGATTGATTAAAAAAAAGTCAGACTGCTTAAAAATGCTAATTAACTTTCAAGCAGTGGTGCTTCCAATTTCAGGAGCCACAACAATGTCTAAATCACTGATGATATCAGTACAAAACTCTTATCCAAAGTGAACCAAATTAACTGGCTTGCTGACAATGCAATTGGCCCAAACAATGGAAGGATTCTGGACTTCTACTGAGCATGCTTTAAAATATTGCACACCACTGTGCTCTATTTATGCTGCTGTTGTACGAGTGACGTTATCCACCATAGCGAGACATGTTCTCAGAACTTAACAAGCACTTTAAATGTCTGCAGTGTGCAGTTATTTACAGTGGAAAGAGAAAACAGCCAAGCAGTCAGTTGTAATACCTAAAATAGCTGAAATAGAGTTTCAGCTGCAGTTCAAGCATGCTAAAAATTTACAAGTCTTATTAAACAAGCCACATGTAAAACTGCAGCTCCCAACACCCACGTAATGGTAAGAGTGACAGCATGCTTAAAAGTCAATAGTCTACTGTGACATGTAATGTGAGAAAGTACTGTTTTAGTTCCATGTGTTGCACAAAGACAAGTGATTTGAATATATTGTAAAGTATCAGATAGACTTGTACACTGTTGCTAAACTGGTTTGAGTAGTTTGTATGTACCTGAAATGTACACTGAGCAGATGTACTGGGGTTCAAATCTCAGTCTCAGAAAGCCTAAAGGTTGAGTAAGCTGGGGGAATGAAAGGTTGCTGGTTTGAATCCCTGAAACAGCAGGAAAATGGGAGGAGTTTTGACCAGACTGTGATTCCCTGATCTTAAAAATCTATGGCTGAAGTGCCTTTGAGTAACGTACCAAACCCCAACTGCATCCCTGGCACCACAGCTGGTGGCTGCCCACTGCTTTGGGTGTGTGTGCAGAAAATTGCTCATTACATCAGGCATATTGGGGATGTTTCAAAGGCAGAAATGAATTTACTACCTTTTCTTCTTCTTAGTATGGACAGATACAACAGTTTATCTGTTTTACTGACTTCACAAGCCTTCACTCATTATTAGCACAATTAAGACCAGTTTCCTGGACAGCAATTAAGCCTAGTCTTAACCTCTGACCCAGAAACCGGTCCACAGTGTTTTGAGATGAAGCATTCTGAAAGAGGCTCACCAGTTTCTGAAAGAGATGTCCCACAGTGACTTTGTCATCCCACTGCTGGATGTTTGGGAAGAGAGCATCGTAGAACTCTTTATGGATCTCGTAGATGTCCTGGATCTTGTAGAAGATGGTTTCAATCTGCTCCATGGAGAGGACAGGCTTTGAGGTGGTGGCCGTAGCCTTCAGAGGACGCATAGGCTACAAAGAGAAGAAAGCAGAAGGTAGAATTAAAGAGTTAGTTGAGAAAACTGGCATTTTTGGGAATTGTGAGATAATTGTGTGCAGAAACACAAACTGTAACTGCATAAAGAAGGTAAACAGACAGCAGTGGAGACATTATAGTACAGCAAGTACTTCTCATAATAGCTGATGGCTTTTCCTAGCCGTGGTATTCGTTTGTGGTCAATTTACTGTTCTCACTTGACTTGTACTTGACTACTGTTGTTGACAGAATTGTGCAGTGATAGGCTATATATATGCACACACTGCATGTATACAGTAACTTAACCACTATTATTGTACATTAGCTCCATGAGTCACATATACATAATTTATTATTCTCATACGGTGTCTATTTTACCTTTATCAGCTAATAGTAGAATATGCTATTTTTGGTATATCCTCTGCACCCTCCGCACAGTTATAAAATTGTTGGAAGTTTTTGCTGTAGTCCTAGGCTCCCCCTAGATAATAATAATAAGGGTGCATTCACGTTAATGGAAAACTACAACAATGCAAGTGACTCATTGTTTACATTATGTGTCCCCCCTCCACTCCACCTACACTTAAATTGATGGCTCTTTCATATCCAGCCTGACTCTCTTTATCCACACTTGCACCAGAGGCTGAATCTCATTAATCATGCTGGCTGGCTGCTTTCTCTCAGATGTGGTAAAAACTCATAAAAAATATGGAACAGGAGTTTCTCCTTCAGCAGGTACTGCTGGACATCCTCCATCTTATCACGAGTAATTCATATCTGACAGAAGGTAAGTGTGGACCAGGATACTATAGACTGAAGATAAATCATTAAGTTGTGTGTCAGGGTGTCGGCAGCAAACAATATGATGTACTTATTATGCCTGTTTATTTGCAACAGCCTGGCGATACGATACATATGATATAAGGGATGCAATTCAATATAGTGCATCATCATAAGCAATACAATATACTGTTTTTTATTACTTAATCATCAATGTTAAACAAACATGTACTGTTCAGATAAACAGCTTTTTTAAAGTGTGAATTGGCAAGAAAGTGGCGATATGACATGTATCACGACGCAGGGGTTACTATTAAATATACAGTGACATACTGTAAATGAAGCGATGCATTGCAATTATCTAAGATCTAAGTTTAGGAAAACAGCGACATGCAAACATAAGCAGTGTGTCCTTATGTGACATGTTTACACTGGTGTAGAAGAGTCTAATGGCAGCAGATAGATTACAACACTGCTATGTAGAGGTTGGGGGTTTAAATACATCACAAAATTAAACTTTAGCACCAATCTTTGAATGTAAATTATTAATGAAAAACCTATACTGTGTTCAAAATCAATTTTAACTTGATTGCATGAGTATATCACCAGGAAGTATGTCTACAACAACTTGTTTTCAGTCGATTCTTCGTCTCCTTGCAACTGCATCCCAGACAATAATTTCCCCCATGCTTAGAACTGCACATCTGTAGTTATATTTAAATTGAATAAGTTCAGGTATGTGAATGATTCTATGTACAATATTGACCAAAGTAATCAGTAATATACAGCTGCGGCAGACAGCAACACCCCAATAAAGCTCTGTGTAATACTTATACAGTAGAGTCAATGATTCTATACAGTAGAATCAGTTTGGTCAGAGGTAAGTAAGTCATACTGCATCCTAAAAAGCAGTGAATATTCTGTGCAACCTTAATTAAGATCTGGATGTGGTTTGAGCAGGTTGAGAGAAATCTGAATGATGTATTTTTACAGAAAATATTGAACAATTTATTATCTGCTGTTTGTAAGCTGAAATGCAACTCCAGTTCTAAACTAAAGAAGAAAAATGTGGACTCCAAACATGTTTTGGATGACTGGCAGCATCTCAGATATAAAGAAAGTTATTGACATATGAATGCATGTTGCATTCAACAACTGAAGAGGCTTGTTTTCAACTTGACTTTTTTTCTTTTTTTGAAAGGACCATTATTTGTTGGCTCATGTTTCTGAGCATATGGATGCTAACTGTTTTGCATGCCACACATTTCACATGCCCTGCCTGTGTGAGTGAGTGAGTGAGTGAGTGAGTGAGTGAGTGAGTGAGTGAGTGAGTAAGGAGAGCAGGTCAGCAGGGTAAACACATTTTATATTCATATGTGAAAGCAGGAAATAAACTTGTAGACATTGACCCGAGACCGAGTGAGAGTGCACTTCAATAGAGATACACAAACTGTGTATTTACATATATAAAGGAGGTGTAAAATGCACCAATTCATCATGACACATTGATCTTTCATGAATGATCATTCTTGGCCAAGTTTATTTTCCATTCATTTGTATTGTCTACATTTAACTACTGTTGCATGCAGTAGAACTCCCTTTAGCTTAAACTTTATGATGCATTCAGGCTCTTCCTAAAAACAACTTGTTTCAGGTGATCCAGAAGAACGCTTTGTTTTAGTCAATGATGCACTGAATAGATTCATAAAGCAGTGGTTCCCAACACTGGCCCTGAAGGCACAATGCACTATACATTTGTGTGATGTCTTTGCTTTAACAGACCCACATCCACTCAGTAAGGGATTGTCAATGAGTAGCTGAGCAGCTTGTGCCTACAGGACCACTGTTGGGAATTATGGTCCTAAAGAACTGTTTACTTTACTGAATAATTAAAATGCTTGTTTTTGTGAATGACAAAATGATCAATTAGCTAAAGAACAGAACAGTGCACTTACTGTATATACAATTTTTAGCCCATTTTTCTCCCCAACATTCTTTGGTAGCCAATTGATACACCATCACTTGCAATGTCTCTGGACTCTACAACGGTGCAGACAAGCACAGGCCTCCTCCGATGCATGTGAAATCAAGATCCATCTTTTTTCAAATTGCTGCCTATACATCACCACCGAGCAGCCAACGCACTCTGAGGAAAGCTCAGTAGTATTACTTAGTAGTGCTGGATAGAAAGTGCCATCTTATCCACCCAGAGCATGGCCAATTTTGCTCTGTCATTCCCCAGCTGCTGATGGCAAGCAACATGATCAAGATTCAAACTAGCAATCCTCAGATCATAGTGACAGTGCCTTAGTCTGCTGAGCCACTTGGGGCCTAAGAACAGTTCACTTTACTGAATAATTAAATTAATAGTTTGCTTTAAATAAATAAACAAACTTGTTTTAGTGAAAACTGGAAAATTTCACTAAAGAACAGTTCACTTTAATGAATACTAAATTGAATAGTGTCCTAAAGAACAGTTCAGTTTAGGGCCCCCGAGTGGCTAAGCTGACTAAGGCATTGATGCTATAATCAAAGTTCGAATTTCGGCCATGCTGCTTACCAACAGACATTACTTAGCAGTGTTGAATACAGACTGCCATCTACCTGCCCAGGAAGAGGTGGGTAAAAATTGGCTGTGCTCTCTCTGGGTGGGTAGATGGTGCTGTCTCCTTATCACTACCAAGTAAAATCTGCTGGCTCAGGCTTCTGCCAGCACATCCATCAGGGAATCCTGCGTTTTCCTCAGAGCATGATGTATAAATAGCAGTTTGAAAAGAGATGGTGACTGACTTCACATGTATCAGAGAAGGCCTGTACTAGTCTTCACCCTCCTAGAGTCAGGGACATTACAAGTGATTGGGAGAGTCCTAACAAATGGGTGGGTTTGACGAACTACCACTACACTGAGGAGAAAACCGGGAGTTCTGTTCAATAAATAATGAATTAAACAGTTTCAACATCAGTTCATGAGACAAGAGCACTGCATGGAGTTAAGTTTGTGTGTTGTCTGCTCTGGTGCAACAGAAATGAAAAAATAACCCACTTTAAGAACCATCAGGTTTAATAAAAAATGGTCATAAGCCAGCTGATGATAGATGGTGAAGTTAGTGAAATATCAAAGTATGTGTTGTCTTTGGTTGGTGCTATTATGCTGATACTAGCAGTTTAAACAGCACTCTGAGGTAAATGCTAGAAACCATCAGGAAATGACATCATAAAAGATGTGGACATTGTGGGGGCTGACTGGGCAGACTTCTGTTGAGCCTTCCCACTGAAAGAGGAAATGCTGCTCAGGGTGTACGTTCAAAAGTGACTCTGAACGAGCTCAGTGTGGATGGGTGAGAGAAAGAAAGAATGAAAGTACACATTAAAGTGTAGAAGATATATAGTGTAGGCAGGTAGAGTAGTCCATTTTAAATTAGGACCTTTAACTCTTGTTAAAGTGTTACTTTGGATTTTGTCTTTATGTACCATTTCATTCATCTTTAGCACATCACCTGTATGGCCTGTGAATTATTTTACACATGGAGATACTGTATATATACTAGATTATGTTGCTTCATTAATATTAAAACAAAAACCTGTTCATTAAAGTATGTAAACATTCAACATGTTAACAGAGATTGTAAATTTGAACATAAAATGGTAATAATAGTTCAAATGAAGATACATACTAGCACTGACAACAAAAAGTAAATATTTAAACACCTTTATACACATGTAAATATGATATTTAATTGTTTTTACATCACTTTATCAGTATCAACTAAAAGTTTCAGAGTTCAAATGAAGTTGACAGCAAAGCGTTTAGGCTGTGACACCTTGAACCAGCCACATGATTAAAAAAAACTGACCAAAACTTTGGCTATGTTTACACTGTATAGCAAATATGATTTGAAGACAAACTGCTCAGAATTTAACTTACAGGTGACAAACTCTAATCTGGTCAGACTGTGTTGACATTTGCTTGCATATTTATATTGGTTGTCAAAGTAATAACACATACATGCATATGCTGATGAGAGAAACACAAGTATAGCTAATAATTCTGCTGTACTTCACTAAAGTGTTGCATATTTTATCAACTACAGCACAAACAGAACATGACATCAGATTGACACCACTTCTTCTGATTGTGACACTGTGACATCATGCAAAAGTGTGACGATCTGCATCTTGGAAATGTGGTAATGCACTGTGAAGAACAGGCATTTTTTTAATTATGGTGCCAAAAGCAGAATAGCCTGCATTGTTTATATAACATCAAAGTTCACAAACAGCCAGCTTCAACAGTCCAGTCCATCATTTTCATACATAACATTCTCCAGATCTCCAGTTTGAGCTCAAGAGCAAATTATACAACATAATGGTCTTCATTTTTCTATATTAAATTGTAGTTTTTTTATTGTGAATTAAATTGTGAGTGCATCATTATACTGCAGACAAAAGCTTCCAGGTTTTCTTGTGTGGCAGATATGTCTGTTAATGCCGTGTGACCTGGGGGTTTTTCACAAAGCAGTATTTCTAAGTTAAGTAACTAGCTTGGTAAGCTAGGTAACGCAGGCCCAAAATCAAACCTGCTCAATGGGGAAAGGGCAGCAGGGCATTCCTCAACACTGGGCTTAAGCTATCTGGCTAATCCTGCTTTGTGTAATACCCTCTCAGCTGTGATATTGAAAGAATGAGTTTAGTTAATTTTTTTTTACTGGCAAGTCAGTGACTCAGCAGCATGTTTTCACCACACATTCAGTTTCAAAACTGAAAGCCACAGAATACCTTTCAGGTGAATACCTGTGGGATGAGTGAGAGTGGAGTTTGTGATCCAGAACTAATCACTCAAGATAAGCACCTGGTCTCAGTAATGCTATCACGGCTGAATGCAAACAAATCATCTCAGCAATGATATAACATTTAAAGAATTAAGTTGGCTGAGTAGATGCCTACAAACTTTTGGACACAGTATATGGGACTTGCCATAAGCAGTGTGCAGTGACAGCCTACATACCAGAAGCAAAGCCTCCAGCTGGTTAATGTAGATCTCTTCACTGGCCAGAAATCCAGAAAGCACCAGCTTCTTCATCTCCAGACCCTTTTCTGTGTCGACCTGAGAAAGAGTGCAAACAATAGGTTGTAAATACACAGACATAAATACATAGTCAAAATGGAAAAATGACAATGCACACTGTAGATATGGCTGATATAGGCTACATTATTTTAATGCTAATTATGCAATCTACTGTACCAGTAAAGGTGCATGAACCCCACCTGAATGAGTTGTGTCTGTTATTTAACACACTCTGAACTGAACCCACACCAAAATATGGTGTTATTATCAAAGTGTCAACAAATGTCAAATTAATACTGTAGAATCATAAGCTCAGTGTATTGCAGCATCTATGAAGAGGTTAGTTTTCCACAATAGATGTCAATTGGTCTGGCTTGAAGTCCAAATCTTGCTTGTTTAGTTTAGAACGGGAGCTGAAAGGCTAATATTGTTATCAAACACTAGAACACTCCAATGAGATAATGCTCAGAACAATATAACTGGCCTGCAGTCTCAGTGCAGCTGTTTAGACAAAGCCAGAGAAAATCTGCACTTCTTAATTATTCTGGTTTAATCAAGCACGGAAGAAGGTACATCAGGACGTCTGAGAAAATAACAGCATGCTGTCCTCTGTGTGTGTGTGTGTGTGTGTGTGTGTGTGTGTGTGTGTGTGTGTGTGTGTGTGTGTGTGTGTGTGTGTGTGTGTGTGTGTAAAATAACAAATCTAGTATTGCTGCAGTGATTAACTGAACATTGCTTTAACCTGTTGTAGTTCACGTCCCTTTAGTTACCTGTATGTGTACTACTGCATCTCCAAAAATTACATTATTGAGTGTTCATAATGTAATTTAAAAAGATAAACTGTCATTTTCATATAAAATGACATATTTCAAGTATTTATAGTTGCAATGTGGATATTGATCAATCATTCAAAATTACATTTTCTAATAACTGTTCATGTCACTTTAATGAATATTAAATATTACAGTTTACCTTTTTTGAATTGATTTATGGACAAAAATGTTATTGTTCACAGTATTATTTTTAAGTAGCACTTATGTGGTGCACATTGACGAGTTAAAGAATTTTTGTACATGATCTTGAGGAGTACTCGAGAACAATCTTCCTCGGTGAGACAGCGAGGCAAAAGAAAAATTTTTGATGATGTTAGAGTATCTGGGCTTTTCAGATTCAAACTTTTACTTAAATTCATTTTCACAAATATAATTGCATTACATCATCAAAAAGTAGTCAGCTCCTGCAAAAATATCAACACATCCACTTAGTTGAAGGGGAAGAGGGGAAAAAAACAAGTCTCCAAAAAAACATAAATCTCAACATGTCTGGCTATTCCTCCTACAGTGGAAAGTCAGAGCTGAAGTAGATTAGGGCACATAAAAGAACAAACAGCTACTGTTTACAGAGAGGAAATGTACCACCCCAATGACTAACAGTTAGTAAACCAGACAGCTGCCAAATATAGTGTTCAATTTCCTGACCCTGTACTACGCTGAGGTCATGGCCGGTGTTCTCACTAACTACTAAGTGTTGCGCTTGCCTTAAATAACCTGTAACATAGAAGTCATTAAAACATGCAGCATAAAAAATGGACAGATGAGAACTACACTGTAAAAAAATGAGTAGAAACACACAGACAAAAGTGCACTGGTGAAGGGTCACTAAAGGTCAAAGAACACTCAACAGTGAGTATATTCTGAACATTGTGAACAGGGGTAACTTCAAGTTCAAAGCCAATGTCAACAGTGTATACAGGTCAACATTGTACAACAGTATGAATGGAGGTGAACGCTCTACAACACTGAATATGGGAAAACAATAGTGTGTACAGGTCGGCATTCTAGAAGAGAACATTTAAGAAAAGTGTAAAGGAGGAGAACATTCTAAAATACTGAATAGGTGGTGATGTCAAGTTGATAACCAAAGTCAAAAATGCATATACGCAGGAGCACAAAATCAGTATGACTGAAGAGAACATTCCAGAACATTGCAAATGATGAAGAAAATTCCAAACATTCCATCATTTTGAATGGGTGTAACTTCTCCATCATACTCAACAGTATGTATAGGTAAATAATCTAGAACAGTCTGAATTAGGGATAATATTCTCAAACAAAATCAAACTCAACAGGCAGAAAAATCTAGAACCACATGTAGAGTAGAACATTTTAGAGTTTCCCAACAATCACACTTTGTCATGGTACAATAACAGACATTTTTGTTTGTGTTTGTTGGGTGTGCTTCAGCTTTAAGAGGCAAAGAGGAAGTGTGGCCATCAGTCTCTAGTCAACAGTTAACCCCCCACCACCACCCTCTCGAGCTGCTCCACCCACAGTCTGACAACCTGTTCCTGGCATTGGGGCACTTTTAGACTGATTACAAAGGAAGACACAAGGCTGTTTACATCGATAAGCCTGACGACAACAGCATTAACAATGTCTGATAGTAATCTAACTGATATACAATAATGTTCATCAGCTCCATGCCAAGAATAGCCAGACACTTGAACATTTTAGGAATATTACAGAGCAAAATTACTGCTGCCAATATGTAAATCCTGACCTTTGTGACAGAATCTGTTTGTAAGTACAGCTGAGTGTTGTTTACTGTTCAGAAGCCTTCTGAGAAGCAGGTATTCATCTCAGCCACACTACAGCCAACATGAATCACTGGTTCATTAAAGTCTGGACCTACAAATTCAACTAGCACAGTTAAGACTATGGGGCTGTTGCTAACTTACTAACAGTATTAGAGTTGTGGGGCAGGATGTCATATCACAGTGTCCTGATACCTTGTTATAGCCACGTTCATGGCTGTTTCTGTAAAAAAAAAAAATAAATAAAAAAATTTAATAGTGCACCAACCAAAACTATCCAGCCAACAGCATCCTACATATAGTGTCTTGTGACCATCAATGAAAAACTAGAAAACCAAAACAAGCTGCAGCAACAGATGAGCTGCTGTCTCTGACTTTACATTTACGAGGTGGACCAACAAGGTCGGTGTATCTTCAGTTTACATCTAATAGAGTGGACAGTGATCTAACATAGCATTTGAAATGCATTTTAATATCTCTGCTGTGTCTCGTCCACTTGTACCAGTAGTCACTTTTCCATTGACCATGAAATATCGCAAATTAGAATTGCGAATAAAAATTTGCTTAATGGAAACACAACAATTTCGAAAAAACTCACGTTTTTCGTTAAAAGTCTTTTGCGCTAAGATGAGGTGGATTTTCAGTCATATCGAAATTGGTTTATATCGCAAAAGTGTAATGAAAACACTCGAACTGACTTTTTTCGCATCAATGGTGTCACGTGATCAACAACCGGACGTTTCTTTTGGCGAAAATGACAACGAAGAAGAAGACAACAACAACAGAAAGTAAGAGGATGAAGATGACGTGTCATATTTAGAATAACGAGGAGAATCCTTGGACAATGTGCAGCTGCTCCACTAGAGATCTCACAGCATCACAAAGTTCATTAAAAGTTGAGTGTGTCATTCTAAAATGTTGTACAGCTCTTCTGTAAAATCATTGACTACAGTTTCCCAAAAACGCCGCATACGTAGCCGCTCCCAAGTATAAGGGGCTTGTCACTCCAAAGCCTCGATAAGTCGCCGTCTCCTCTGATGGCTGATGATGAGCACTAGAGCCGTGCAGTATGTATAAAGCTGAAGTATGTGTTGGCATCCACTGCCGCTATGTTTGTAATGACTTATCACAAACATATTCACTTGTGATTTTATAAAAGTATTTCGCATTTAATGGAAACACCGCAATTGCAAAACTTGTTTTGTCAAATTGTTTTTACAACAAAACAGAATATCGATAAAGTTTTGAGCAAAACTGCAATGGAAACGCAACTAGTGTAACACATCACAATGTTGGCAATCTGTGGCAATGACAGAGGTCAAACATTTCCTGTAAGTCTTCACCAGGTTTGAACACACTGTAGCTAGTATTTTGGCCCATTCATCCATGCAGATCTCCTCTAGAGCAATGATGTTTTGGGGCTGTTGCTGGGCAACATGGACTTTCAACTCCCTCCACAAATTGTCTAGGCCACACCAGGACCTTTATGGAGTGGTGTGTTTGGGATCATTGTCATGCTGGAAGGCCCAGACATGTTCCATATTCAATGCACTCACTGATGGAAGGAGGTTTTGGCTTAAAATCTCACGATACATGGCCCTGTTCATTCTTCCCTTAACACGGATCAGTCGTGCTGTCCTCTTTGCAGAAAAACAGCCCCAAAGTATGATGTTTCCACCCCCATGCTTAACAGTATGTATGGTGTTCTTGGGATGCAACTCAGCATTCTTCTTCCTCCAAACATGGCGGGGGGACATGCCTGGCACTGCAGGATTTGAATCGCTCTTGGTGTAGTGTGTTGCTGATGGTAGCCTTTGTTGCTTTGGTCCCAACTCTCTGCAGGTCATTCATCAGGTCCCTCTGTGTAGTTCTGCAATTTTTGCTCAACGTTCTCATGATCATTTTGACCCCACAGGATGAGATCTTGCTTGGGGCCCCAGATTGAGGGAGATCATCAATGGCCTTGTATGTCTTCCATTTTCTTACAATTGCTCCCACAGTTGATTTATTCACACCGACCTGCTTGCCTATTGTAGATTCACTCTTCCCAGCCTGGTGCAGGTCTACAATTTTCTTCCTGGTGTCCTTCGACAGCTCTTTCGTCTTGGCCATGGTTGAGTTTGGAGTCTGACTGTTTGAGGCTGTGGACAGGTGTCTTTTATACAGATAACAAGGTCAAACAGGTGCCATTAATACAGGTAACGAGTGCAGGACAGAAGAGCTTCTTAAAAAAGAAGTTACAGGTCTGTAAGAGCCAGAAATCTTGCTTGTTTGTGAGTGACCAAATACTTATTTACACCAGAATTTACAAATACATTCTTTAAAAATCCTACAGTGTGATTTCCTGGATTTTTTTTCTCATTTTGTCTCTCATAGTTGAAGTGTACCTATGATGAAAATTACAGACCTCTCTCATCTTTCTAAGTAGGAGAACTTGCACAATCAGTGGCTGACCAAATACTTTTTTGCACCACTGTAGTTCTGTTTAAGATTCCTGGATAAGATAGAAGGCTTTATGTTTTACTCATTGACCTTTTACCATCATGATGTTAGCAGACCACAACTACATTCTCCTACATGTGCCCCTTCAAATAGACTCCAATGATGCAACTGATGGACGCCTAAATGAATAAAATGCCAAGCTACATACAATATCACTAAAAGCCACAAATTCGACACTTTAGCATTAGACTGAAAACAGTTACTAATCTAATCCTAGCTGCTTCTCTAATTATATTTTATGTAGTCAAACCAAAATTCAGCTAGAACAGTCACAATGGAGATGTTTTTAATGTAATGGCATGTAAATGCTCAGTATGCAGACCAATACAGACACTCAAAATGTGATGCTACTGAAAAATTACACATTATAGAATATTCAAGACAAAGTTAATAAAAAAATGGCATCTGCCCACAAGCACTAGGTCAAAGTTGTGCTCTTTGCAGAAACCCTGCACACCTCTGGGTTGCAACACAATGGATCAAAAGTTTGAGTTCATAATTTAATTCAAAAGGGTAAATTTTATATTCATAACACAAAGTGAGACATTTCAAGCTTTTTGTGGCTTATAGCTCATGAAATCAATTTATTACAACATTGAATTTGCCGTTTGAGTAATTACTATTTAAATAGTATTAACACTGAAACAAAAAAGGCCTGAATTATCACTTCATGTGGAATGACTATAAAATATGAAATTTGAAATATTAATAAATAATATGAAATACATGAATTTTACTTTTAATTAAATTCTGATCACAAATTTCACAAGACTCTTAGACCTTGGTGTTCAGTGATGTGACTTGGTCCATTACACTGCCCACAGTCCCTGTACATTCTAATAGAACTGGAGTCCTTATTGTCAACAATGGTAAGCTCTACTGTTTGCCAAGGGAGTCTTTTTGAGGACTTATTCACAACAGCTGTATAACACAGCTGCCTAACGGAGAAAGCACAGCTGATAAAGTAAATGAGTGCTAAGGCAAACAGAATGGCACAATGTCTCTGAGAGCGAGTGATTATTACTTGCTCAGTCTCACACCATCAGAGAGAGAACTTGCACTGATAAGATCCTGAGGCAACAGTAGCAGAATGACCTCAACGTGTGACCTCAGTAAAGATGGCTACCACACAGTTCAGGAAACAGACAGCAACACAATTTATGTGTGAAACACAAGTACAGAAAAGGCTACGTAAGAGATGGAGACATATATACATATATACATACATACATACATACATACATACATACATACATATATATATATATATATATATATATATATATATATATATATATATATATATATATA
>BRDA01014120.1:127233-140443 GCA_036984385.1 Crenuchus spilurus
TATATATATATATATATATATATCACACACACACACAGTCTGAAGAGAATAAAGTCTGGTATAATGAAGAGGAAGTGAAGGAGACACAGTAAATGAGGAAATACCCTAATGCTTCAACTTCAGACTGTGTCAAATGGACAACACTAGATGTACTGTAGATTCTGATGTACAGTCTTAGGCAAATACAAGTACAACAAAAAAAAAAAAAATACAAGTTTCAACAGTATCAACATTAAAACAATAAAGGCCTGAAATATGTTACTTTACAGGTAATGAATATAAAAATATGGCAGTTTACCTATTTGAATTAAATTACAAACATAAATGAATTTTTTCAAGATGTTTTCATTTTTGAAGATGAACAAATATTTCATTTAAAAATGTATTTTAATTGCTTATACATAAACAGTACCAGTCAAAAATTTGGACGCACCTTCTGGACATTCAGTGGTTTTTCATTATTTAAAAATGTTCTGCACTGTCGATTAATACTAGTCATCCAAACTATGAGTATATACATATGTAATTATTTAGTAAACAAACAAGTGTTAAACAAACCAGAATATGTTTTATATTTTACATTCTTCAAAGTAGGCACCTCTTGTTTAGATGCCAGCTTTTCTTGGCATTTTCTCAGTCAGCTTTATGAGGTAGTCACCTGGAATGGCTTTCAGTTAACAGCTGTGTCTTGTCAAGAGTTCATGACATGCATTTCTTGCCTCTTAATGCATTTGAGACATCAGTTGTGTGTCTACTTTTATGTTAGAAGGATCTAAAACATATTTTGGTTTGTTTAACACTTAAGTTACATGATTCCTTATGTGTTCCTTCATAGTTTGGATGAATGAATACTGGATTACAGTATTAATTTACAATGTAGGGGGGAAAAAAGAAAAACATTGAATAAGATGATGTGTCCAAACTTTTGACTCGTACTGTATTTTAGTAGTTCTTCTTTTTAGTAGAAAAACACATACATAAGCATAAAAATTACACTAATGCAGTGAGTACAGATTTTATGTATGCTTTTTACCCTTTCCAACGTTACCTTATTTACTCTTGTACAATCAAACATTTTGCTAAAATTCATGCTCAGTTTATGTTACCTTTCCTAGCACTACCTCATCCTTTATTTCATGATGTCTCTGTACTGAGCAGACCTGTTCATGTGTCGGGGGAAATTAAACCAAGATAGTTTAGAGGGAATATGATGTACAAAAATATTATTTTCACACACATTCTCTCTCTCTCTACTGGAAAATGTTTGTGTTATGATACCAAACTTTTGAGCCGTATCTATCTTGCTGATACAGAACCTCCCCTTGTAAAGCAGCATGGGCTTTACTCATACTGACTTCTGGATGTAATATGGGATATTCTCTGATAAACACGCCTGCACAGTAGCGAGGTAACTGATATGTTTGCCTCATCCTAAAGTGGTTTTCACTAAGAGTGGGCTGGGACTAATAAACAACTGCACAGGCCGGGGACCTGTTCTCTTTAAGTCTTAATTAAAATGACTATTCCAAGGTCAGTCAGTGGGTGATTGTGTTCTTCTCTCGTTAGCAGGCACTGAATCAGTGTGTGTATGGTTAGTAACTCACTTGCTACCATAGACAATGTCACTTTCTCCACAGCAACCTTACCAAACACGCAGACGTTGCTAGAAAAGTAACCTCAGGAAATCTGTCACAGCAAAGCTAATTTATTCAATATCTGAGAGTAAGAGAGACAAACACTTCAGCTCTGTCTCTTGAGATATTGGTCATTAACAGTATGGGCTAAACACTGCAAAAAAAAAAAAATCTTAGCAAGCAAAATCATCCTAAATCTAGTATAAAAGTGTAATATTTCTCATTTTCCGAATGTTTTCCGAAGCTTATTACAAAACTATTCAACTTAACATCTGGCATTTCACTTGTAATGTTTCAAAAGTAATTTTTAAGGAAAATTCTCTGACTATATTTGCAGCTTATTTTGATTGTTTTAAAATAAATACATAATTTTCTGCCAACAATATACTTTAATTTAATAAAATACCTTAAAGCAAGTAAGAAATGTATAATTTTATGTTAATTAAAGCTAATTAGTTTACAGCATTCTCAAAATGAGAAATATTTAATATTTGGTAAGATATAGTTTCTTGCAGTGTGGTGGTTAGGGATCTGATCTTGTGACTAGCAGGTTGCCAGTTTGATCCCCGAGCAGGTCATGACTGAAGTACAATCTCAAATTGAGAAATATTAGCCTTTGTAAGTGTTGGGGCGCCATCTCAGGTGCCCGTGGAGCTGTTGGGGGTTAGGTGCTTTGCTCAAGGGCACTTCAGTCACGACCTGCCAGGGAATCAAACTGGCAACCTTCCGGTCACATCCATGTTTCACTGCACAGATGGGTTAAATGTGGAAGTCAAATTCCGTTATGTGCAATCACACTGGCAAAAACTTTAATCTAAAATCTAAATCTAGAGGAGTAAGAGAATACTGTATCAAATTGCGGGGAAAAAACAGTATTGGTTTTTAATTAACTGTTTACATGCATATATTGGTGGGAGACAGTGGTTCATTGTGTGTTGAACCCCTGTCCACTCAAGTGTTGTAATTTTCAGTCATAGTCTTCCACTCCAACATAAGCAAGTACTGTAAGGGTGCACTGCTATTGTAATTATGTTTATACTATCTGAATAAATCTCCTTGTTTAGAGCATTACAATACATTAGAATAACAATGTTGTAATTCATCTTCAGCCAATAGACTTTTCCACTCCAGCATGAACATGAAGTGTAGTGTGTCCCTCAACATTAGCAAACAGAAATAAGATCCAAACTATAAGTGATTTTCTGTTTGGGAACCTGTTGGTTTAGCCTTTCACACCTGTCCTTAGTCCAGTATTATTAGTAGACATCATCCAGCACCTGCTTTGGCTAATCAATACTTTATATTATGTTAAAAAAGTGTGATGCTGGTGCAATTTAACAAACCCATTTGACGTGTTCAGAAAACATCTGAAACTTAGTTTTTCAAAGTTGTTCAAACCTACAACTAAACAATAAATTATTGTTACTGCGTTTATGTTTATTTGCATTTATTCTAATGACGTATGGCGTAGTTTTCCAAGCTCAAAAACTTATTTCTAAGATATGTAGTAACCTAACAAACCTAACGGCAGAGTGCACTGCACACAGTGAGCAACCAGTGACGCCACAGTGCGAAAAAGAGCGACTCAATACTTTCCACTTCTCTCTTCTCCTATTTATAGCCATTCAAACACTGAGAGACATAACTTTCCTCTCTCTCTGTAATGCACACAGTCTCAGATTCTCTCTCTCACCTTGAACAGAGTGCAGGGTGTGTATGGACACTCCAGCTCCAGATCCAGGTCGTTTTCAAACACATCTTCATCTTCTAGAACTTTATCCAACAAAAACAACACCTCCTCTTCTTCCTCCTCCATACTGTAGACTTATCCCTCTTTCTCACTCTTTTCTTCTTTCTTCCTTCGTTTCACCACACCACAGGTTTACTAGCTTCCATCAGTCTTTCACTTCTGCCTTCCAGCTTGAGCTGGACAACTTAAACGGCTGCTTTTCTAAAGATGTTTTGCCTTGTATGTTCCTGCGGAACTCTCTTTCAGTTTAGATACAACAGGTCTCTCGTCTTCAAGTGTTTTCCAAAGCCCCCTCTCAAAAGCAGCAGTACTCTCTTCCTCTCTTGAATGTGCTCATGCCGCGCGCACACACACAAACACACACACACAGTAAAATCCACTTCAGCTGAACTGACCAACCACATACACACACAGAGACACACACAGTCCTAGTGTTAGACCGGCCTGCCCCTGACTCCTCCTCCTCCTGCCTGCTGAGCTGTCTTCCTGGTGTGTGTGAGAGTGTGTGTTCCTGCCACTCAGTCGCTCAAGCTTAAAGGAACAGTATGATTTTACATGCTAATGTGAACAGTCACCAGTCAGCATTAGGCAAACAGCAGCATGATAACTACTGACTAACAGCCCCCAGTCAAGATGAGCAATTAAAGAAACTCCAATAACAATGTCTACAGGTTAAAATTAAGCTCCCAAATGACATACAGACATTACATCAATGCTGCTAACAGAAAACAGCAACTTTCACCTTCTGAACACGGTTTTTGTGAGTTCTTCATAAGGTGGGAGCTTTTAAATTCTAATTCTCACTCAACACTAGCAGGTTTTCCATCCACCAACCAAACCTGAATGGAAAAAAAAAACAAAAATGGAAAAGGTTTTTTGAAAAATAATGATGTCGTCCAATAATGCAATGTATTATTTTATTAGTTTCATTTATTTTGTCTGGCATACTGCATATACAGTACATGGAGGTGAACTAACGCTTACACCAAATGTTTCACCCACTACACTACCCTACACTCCACACAAAATGTCAGCTTGAATTTTATTGTGCGTTTAGATTGTATATTACTGGAGCCCAGTTTCTAAACAGTGCAGGGGAAATGCTGCTCATGTCTTTAGTGTAGACATGAATAAACTAAGAGAAATTAATGTACAGCTTGCCCTGATATCACTGAACTGAAAACAACACAAATAAAAAGTCTAAATGGCTGTAAACGTGATTCTATAAAAATCAAAGACTTAAAATCTCTCCAGTTGGCTTGTTTTTATGCAGTCCTTCATGAATGGTAGCAAATATCATCTAAAGTTTCATAACTTAATTCACATTGTGCCAAAATGTAATAAATGCGCATAACATTTGTGTAACATTTGAATGGAAACCTGGCCACTGCCTGTTTTGCTGGTCTGACCCTATTTTTTTCCTGATTAAACCCTGAGTTTATTAGGAGTAAACCCGTACCATGCATCACTACCGTGGTACAGGTGGCAACCTTGAGAAAGAGTAGAGCTTATAATCTCAGCCTCAAAACTCAACAAATTCATTGACACTTGTACACTGTATAGTTGTACAGTCATATGATATATATGACTATATAGACTCATGTTGATGAAGGTCTGATGAATCTGATTATTACAACAAGTAACTTTTTCAACTTTGCCATTCTCAGATGGCTCACAGGTCTGATAAAATAAAGCAGTTCTGTCCTGCCACCTGCAAACAGATCATTTTTTATGGTCAGGAAGTCTCAAAGCAGAAATGTGAAACTCTGAATGGAATTAGAGATGTAAAGTAGTCTATAAGTCTAGTTTATGTGGAGATCTGAATTACACACCTGGATTTCAGTCTTCAACATGGCCTGATATAGCTGCTAATGTATTTAAATTATGTTTACATTTGAGGCATTTAGCAGACGCTCTTATCCAGAGCGACTTCCAAAAGCGCTTTGCTGCTTACAAAAGAAGGATCACTAGTTAGTTAGTGTGGTATAGAATCCAGAAGATACCTCAACCTAAGTCCGTATGGATGCTTAGATACACAATACTTAACATGCACTGAACGACATCACAGTAATGATATTAAAGACATTTGTATAGTCACAGACTTTAGCGAGTAAAGGATAAGAACTCTTGGAAGAGATGGGTCTTCTGTCATCATTTGAAGACAGTAAGTGACTCTGCCATTCAGACAGGCAGGGGAAGTGCATTCCAACATTTAAGTGCGAGTCTTCCATGCATCTTGATGGCCGAGGGGTCAAGCCCAGCTGTGCTTGGAAGCTTGAAGGGCTCTTGTAGCAGATCGAGTTTTGACCATTTTCATCAAGTATGGAGGAGCTGGTCTATTAAGACTAGAACTTTTTACATGCCTGTGTAATATCAGTATATGTGAATATTCATCATTCAGCCGTAACATGGAAAGAATGTAGATAGTATGCTGCTCTAGCCCATGACTTGCATGAGTGTGCACATACACATGCGCATTTCCATATATGTTGATACTGTGATAACAAAATTAGCAGGAACTTCAACACTGAGCAAAAAACCCATCAGCACATCAGGTTTGACTAACTTTAATGTGCATCATGGTTCAGCTGTATTATCTTTAGCTGTATGGTTTTAAAAAGCTTAACTAAACTGAGACATTTTTAACAATCTGTCTGTATTAAGATGAGACTACTGGCGAGGCAGCATGTTTCAACTCTCTGAACATGATTTACTCAGAAGATCTCGATGCAGCTTTCACAAACACACAAAGAGCTCTGTGTGTGTATGTGCATGCATGCTGACACACTCAGTGCTTCCATTGTACACTTCAGCAAGGCACTTAAGCCCAACATACTGCAGGGCTGCTACACACAAACACACATACACACTTCTCCTACTTGCAATATTCTCACTGACAGCTTCAATGGACTTTCCCCTGCAAAGCATAATAGAAGCCCATATTCCACTTGCATTTTATTTCTTGAACCCTTGAGGTTCACTTATGATATGTGAGTTCACATACCAAAACCAGTCCTAATGCATTTTTAATACTGGGCTGCTTTCCCATGTCTTTTGTTCTTGTAGAATTAAAGAGGATCCTGTTACTATATTTTAAAGCTAATATACAGTGCTGGTTAATAAAAATCCAACATAGGAAAAGGGATTATGTTTGTTCAAAATGTGCGTGAATATGTTTTAGTGATGAACGAACCATCAACCTGTATCAGTACATCCATCAAATGGCAATTCCTCCTTGATTCCCCTGGACGCACCTAGGCTACAGGTGGCAGCAGTGTTTTAGCTCGTTGCAGTCTTTCAAATAAAGCCTTGCTTACATGACTTGTTCACATTAATGATTATGTGTGGAATTTCATCATTTCATATCGACTGCACACCCCAGTATTGAAACCAAGTTGGTTCCCAGCAAAGTTTGAGGTATTGAAAATCAGAACATTCTCTAAAGACATCCACGTAGGCTCACATCATGATATGTACACTCTCAAGTCAGGACTGCTCACTCCTGGTCCTAAAGATGGTCAGGACCTTTCACTCCAATTAATTTCAATCCACTAATAAAGACCTTCACAGAAGTGGTGTCTCTAGAATAAAATGCCAGTTGGGATACAACAAATTTTGTGGGCAGCATCCCACTCGTCAGTGAAACTACACAAACATATTTGCTCAATTAATTCAACCACAAATGCACCTCATCAATGAAATTCCAAAAAGCATAATCCGGTGTTTTGCTGAATTCGGCACCCATGCAATGAGATACATCCCCTGTTGGGAGACTTACTTAACAGTGGTATTCCACTGTTGCAAATGCAAATCTCCTGTCCATACCATGTAGGACCAAGCATCGTACCTGGGGTGACAGAGCCTTCTCAGTCGCTGCTCCCACCTTGTGGAACTCTCTCCCCAAACATATTCGTGATTCTTCTGATCTCTCCACTTTCAAATCTCTCCTAAAAACTCACCTCTTCAGATCTGCTTTTAATTTATGATGTGTTCATGTACCTTCTTTTATCTGTTTTAATCTAATTATAATTTTTACTTGTTGCCTTTTCCTTCATATTTATATGTATTATTAATTTTATATGCTGTTGTAATTTTTGTATTGTAAAGCGTCTTTGAGAGTCATGAAAAGCGCTATACTAAATAAAATGTATTATTATTATTTCATTTCCTTTACTTTGGTTATTGAGACCAAAGGAACTTAAATACAATCAATTCCAGTCATGAATAAAGGAAATAAAGCTTTTACTGAGGTAAGATAACTGTGTGTTGTCTAACAATTAACGTTGATTAAATTTTCGATGAGATTCATTACATTGGCTCAGAGTTATTGTGACGTTTTTGAGTGGCAAGCTGTGCAACAGCGCTGATACCATGAACGATATTCACATAAGCTTGTGAATGCAAATCTTTCATTTTTTATTGGCTGCTCCCAGCATGGGTCCAGTATTTGTGTGCCTCGCAGCGAGTTATTGAAAGTGTGTTGTGCATGTGCAAAGTGTTTTCATCTGCTCACTTGCTTAAACAGAAACTGACTGGCCGGCCCACTATCTAAATGAAGACAGCTGAAGAAAAAAAATGACAATACGCAACACATACAGGAATATTTTATATGTACTGGGAACTACTGCAATTTTCATAAGTTAAATACACAACAATGTTAGAAAGTAATATTTAAATAAAATTAATATAAACAAAATAATTGATTGTCACACACTGCTCCACTGCAACATCTGGTAAAGACGGGCCCCACCTGCCCATAATGTAGAGACGGCACTGCTTCACAGTCATATGAATATTAAGTGTGTTGGATCGGAATTCTCCAAGACCATGTATGGAGGCACCATAGTGAAATGCTCAGAAAGGCTTGCAATTTGAAGCGCCATATGGGTCCAACACCAGGTGTTATGGACTGGTGGTAGTCCTCTCCCACTTTTCGACTCATACATGTTGCCTCATCTACAGAGGTCCACCTGGTGCCCTATCCCAATGCTAGACCATGTGTGGCACAGTAGAGCTCTCTCTCTGAGCACAGCTGAGACATGTTAACACAACAGCCTCTGCACCAGGATCAGCAGCTACCACAAATGAACTTTGAGCATGTATAGAGGAACAAATATTAACCAGCATTATTTCCTTTCAATGACAGATCATCTAGAAGCGGTTTCTGCCTGTGGTGGACACATCTATTAATGTATGCTCTGTAAGCCTTACCATGCTGTATATCTAAGCATGTAAGGCAGGTATCAATCTGATACAATGACATATTTGATATCTAATATCTTTCTTGAAGCTGGAAGTTTTATATATGAGCATATCCACAGTACTGGGAATTAATGTGTATGGTTTCCATGTAACTTACGCAATTTATTATAAATTCTATTTAGTGGATATAATTGATGGTAAATTGCATTGAATGAACACATTTGATCATCTTCTGTCATGTTAGAAGGTTTTTTTTAGTTTTTCTAAATCATATATTTGTTGTTGAATTGTAACTTTTTAGATTGTGTAAGTTACGGTTTCCATTTACCAGGAACATATCAAACACTGTAGGTTGGACCGTCAGGAATGAGGTCTATGCCCAAAGTGGACTTGTGTCATACACAGGTTTGTGCCATAATGATAAAACTGTAATGTTTTTAATAAACCAGCAAGTTTATGCACAATGGAAACCATGTAACAGAATCTAAAGCACCGACTTGACTCTTGGCCAATTTTCAAAAAAACATTTTTTTTAAATTGTAAAACAATAGGAGAGATCTGATTTCAGAGTGTCTAATTTAGCTTACTTGGACATGTTCACACATTTTGTGACAAGTTTAATTTTGAAGTTCCATGTCCCAGAATTGTTTCCCAGAACTGTGGATGTGCTCATGTGTGTGTGTGTGTGTGTGTGTGTGTTGTACCAAATATCTGGTAACCAAAAACTGTGTACCAAATATCTGGCAAAAATGTGAAAAGACCAAACCCTTTATACCGAACAATGACATTTTAATGACTGCGTTACCTTTTTCTAGTTCCCAACCACAGAGTGCACTTTTACTACAGTAAGGTTAGTTTAATGTTGGACATTGTTTGACATTCAGAATTGTGCTTTTCCTCACCAACAAAACACAGATTCACCAGCACAGTTACAGTTTGGTGGTGAAATGTAAGAAGACAACAAACTACAAGCACAACCTTTACTAAACTACACTTGTTATGATGAAGCCAGAATACAGCCGCTTAGCTTTGTGTTTGCGCTCCAGCGGCTGCAGTGTTCGGGACCATCTCACAATTATCAGAGGTAATGTGAAGTGTTTCAGTGTCTGTAGCCAGTGACACTCACATTAAACACACAAAACATCCATGTGACTTACATCATTCATTTTAGACATTTTCATCATTTTATTAAATATTAGTAATAATGTAACATACATGCATACATTATTAAACCTAATGATGTTAAAACTAGTGTAATGCCCTGCTCTGCGCCCAGTGAGGGGGTAGGAGACTATCCCGGACCCTGATAAGGATTAAGCGGGTGTGACAATGGATGAATGAATGTCTAACCAACTTATTAAAATACAGACATTCATTCCTGACTAAGTACAAGACTTATTTTGGGAAATAGTTTAGTTACTCATTTTATTAGTTCAGTTACATTAATATAAATGAAGAACCGTGTTCAGTATTAGATCAAACGTTTAATTTTGTTCAGTTTCATCCAAAAAATTTTTGTTTTGGTGCATCCTTTAACATATATGTTTCAGTATCTGTGACATCACAAAAACAAAGAATTAGAAAAGGACTGTTTATAAGCTTGTTTTCAATAAATGGATAATTTACACTGGGGAGTTTTGAAAAATGTAACAATGTTTGCATACTGTATTAAAATTGTTTTTAAAATTTTAGGGGCCCTTTAAGGGAGCGTGACTTCTATGTTGACTGTACTGCTACAGACCTTTCCTGTTCTCTTTCAACACACACACACACACACACACACACACACACACACACACACACACACACACACACACACACACACAGAGTCCCCTCTGTTTAAACATTGGGAATGTCCTGTCCTATGTAGACTGAGAAAACTACACTGTAAAAAAACAGTTATTTTGATTTCCTGTGTCTTCAATGCTTCCCGAGTGAGTTCAGATTGAGCAAAGGAAAAATAAGTCCAAAACAAAACACAAAGCCGTAATGCACTGCTCAATGCTAATTCTTGTTTATAACACTGAGGAAGCATGATAGGAACTCCTCAGCGGGTTCCCACCATGCTCAATAATCACACATTAACTCAGTCAATTCTATTGACCAACATTTCATTAGACGTTAAGACAAGAGGTTCCTGAACAGCTTGTTGATTCCCGCTGGACTTTAGGCTGCTTTTCTACTCACTACTGACTACACTGCACTAGAATTAAATGATGAATGGATATTATTCCAGAATGTCACAGTTTTTTTATTGATAGTTTACATGTCACACTTTGGAACAAGGCTCCCTACTACATGGGAAAGAAAAAATGTACAGTGTAAGAAATTTCTTCACATCAATTCCATTGAGCCACATTCGTATTATAGATGCTGCAGCTTGATTCATTCTTACTGAAGATAATTCCATGCAGAGAACATTTTAAAGTTGGTACTCAGCTGGATATGTGGTGGTAATCTGCACTGAAGAATTACTACACCTGCCAGGCAAAGTTTACATACCCTCATAATAAAAGTAAATCTGGATCTCTGTCTAAGAAAAGATGGAGAGCTGAAAATCTGTGTTGGTTAATGATGAGACATTATCAATGGTATTATTCCAAAAAGCTGAAGATCTATAGACAATAGAACAGTTACAGCAAAATGTGCACAGTACGTCACCTCATACTATAGACAACAAGTGTCACTCAACAAACAAACCCCGTGGACAACCTGTGGTTCGTCCTGTGCCAGCAACAAAACACAAGCAGACACCAGTTCGGGGTACAATACACTCACTCTGTAATTGGACACTATAAGTTATATAACTTTTAACATTTTAACATAACATACCATTAAAACACTAGAATCATCCTCCCATTCAAACCACTTAAACCAGGCCAGGGTTGCTGTGAGTCCTTATACCCCTTTACTGAGTGCTGGGAAGGGCATTCAACTTTCTAGCTACTGCCAGGACTGGGTACCAATCAATAACCGGTCACATACACACTCACACCAGGGCAATTTAGAGTAACCAATTCAATTCACCTCCATGTTTTTGAATTATGGGAAGAAACCATAGACTCTGGAGGAAACACACGCACACGCAGGGACAACAAAGAAATTCCACACAGCCAAGGGACTTCAACACAAGTCCCCAGAGCTGAGAGCTAAGAGGTGCTAACCACCAGGCCACTATGCCATACACACTGTAATCAACAGATAATTAAACATTTTCAGACAAAGTCAGTGAGTCTCTCCTAATACGTATCCATACAAAGCAAATAAGAACAATGACAGCAGCATAGCATGTGTCTGTGTTTTAACAAATACACATCTGGTGTTACAATGGAGAGCATTTTTAACTTCTAGCCAGAGTATAGATTTGATATTGTGTATTGTGATACTACACACAGTATCTGGAACTGTTACGCCAATTTCTAAACTAAAGTAAACCCTGCAGCCCTTTTATCAGGAACATGTGTATGGCCAGAATGGACATAAAGACTCTGATCAGCTAAAGTAATCCAAAACAAAAGTTTTTGAGTGTTTTTCTAGTGTTAGCATAATTGGCATACACAAGCAAAATGATATAAATAAACTGAACTATAAATCTTATTGAATGACTGCATACGAGATAAATTTAAGATGATTAGGCTGCATCTTAACTCAAAAGACATTGAAGTGTTTAAAGTAAGCGTGCTTCCACATGTTGACCACTAGATGGTGATGGATACATTTGTGCATTCAAGCTTAGAGCCTTTGGCTGAACTTTTAGCTCTAATATTAATCCAAAACCTTTCAAATTACAGTCAGATATTTAAAACACAAAACTGATCACAGATCCAGTCCATTCACAGGTAACATTTACACTGTTTACTCAGAATTATAAAACTGTAGTGGAATAAACAGGACAGAATGGAGAAGTCAGGAAGATGATGATGAGAGGTGATGTCATTGTATCGTGGTGATTTCCTATATTGCATGAACTGGGTGTATTTCTGACGAAAGACAAGATCTGAAACATTGAAACAGCTGTAATGTTACTGAACTTGAATCTTAAGCTTTAACTGAAATGTTTCTGGCCTCATCATCAGGGAGAGTGTGAAGGCCAGGCTGGGGTAATAAAATCACTCTCAGTGTGAACACAGCTGGAGGAGCAGCAGAGTCATCCTTTCACACAGTCCACACAAGAAACACTGACTCTGTGACTGCCCTGAGGAACAAGTGCACTGTACTAAAGAAGAGAGATAGAGAGAGACAGAGAGAGAGGGAGGAGAGAGAGAGGAGGGGGGAGGGAGTGAGTGAAGGAGGTAGAGAGGAAGAAATAGATAGAGGGAGAGTTAGAAGAGCGGGAGGGAGGGAAAGAGAGAAATAGATAGAGGGAGAGTTAGAAGGGTGGGAGGGAGGAAAAGAGAGACAAACAGATAGAGGGAGAGCAAGAAGGGTGTAAGGGAGGGAGGGATAGAGGTAAAAGGGCAGGAGGGAGGGTGAGAGCTAGAAGGGCAGGAGGGAGGGAGGGTGAGAGCTAGAAGGGCAGGAGGGAGGGAGGGTGAGAGCAAATTGTGAATAAAAACTGAATGCAATGATGTGGAGGTGCCAACATCTAATATTTTATTCAGAATAGAACACAAATCACAGATCA
>BRDA01014120.1:140543-155396 GCA_036984385.1 Crenuchus spilurus
AAAATATTGACATTTGCCATCTCCACATCATTGCATTCAGTTTTTATTCACAATTTGTTTAGTGTCCCAACTTTTTTGGAATACGGTTTGTACATCAAAAGCACAGTTATGCTGGAGAAAAAATACAACTACATACACTCACACTTATACACTGCTGTGACCATGACAAATAATCTAATAATCCTCCATCCAATTCTCATATCTTCCAAAAACTGCAATCCAGCCTCAAATACCTGATAATGGCCTATCTGTAATCTCTGTGTTCTTAACAGAAACACTCAGCACTGCTTATGTAAGACTTTAGATGAAATGTTATTACGCAATGCTGGAAAAGAACACAATACTGAAACTCTCTCCTGACATAATAAGGACTGACATCTCTAATGTCAAACTGAGCACCCAAAGACATACAGTAGACAGTAACAGCAAAACAAACACATCAAACCCCTCCACAAAAGTAGACTGAAGAGAAGCTTTTATTAACTTATACTGAAGTTAGCAGGATGAGGTTTTTATTGGCTCAATTTGATCTGGTGATTTGTTACATATTTGAAATGGTCACACTTAAGATAAACACACGTCATCACTCTTACCCCAGGCAGAATGCCCTCAGGAGGTGTTGGAGAAACAGCTTCTCCATCAGGCCTGACACACAGCTGTGGGGACATTGTAGGCGATTCATCAATGAAGGGCATCGTTTCTGAGCCATCCTGAGACTTTCTGTCCTCTGCACCGTCTCCTTCATATCCATCTGTGTTGTAGTTAAAATCTGAAGGTAAACAAGAGAAAAGATGTTTTAACATTAAAACTGAACATACTGTGAAATTGAAAAAGTAAAATAAGGATTCTTTTAGAACAATAATGATATACAAGGGATATAAATTGAGAAGAGGTTGGAGGATCCAGGACCCCCCCATAAAAGCTTGGAAGCTTCAACATGATTTGCAACCTGAACTGACAAGATTGAACTGTCCAGTCCTGCAACAACCAAAACAACAGAACAGTACAAAAGCACTGTAAGAAATAGCAATGTTTAAAATTCATTGTTATGGGGTCCCAAGTGGCTCAGCAGGCTAAGGCGCAGACACTATGACCAGAGGATTGCGAATTTGAATCCCGGTCATGCTGTTTGTCATCAACAACTGGGGCCACAGAGAGCAAAAATTGGCAGTGCTCTCTCTGGGTGTGTAGATGGTGCTCTCACGCTCCCTATCACTCACACATTGCAATGTCTGCTGGCTCAGGTGTCTACTGATTGGTCCATTCGAAACAAGAGACCCTGCACCTTTCTCCGAGCGCGTTGGCGGTGTATAAAGCAGAAATTTGAAAAGAGGGGGTGGCTGTATCGCACGCATCGGAGGAGCCGTGTGCATGTCTTCACCCTCCTAAAGTCAGGGACAGTGCAAGGTGATGGGGAGAGTCACTAAATGGGTTGGGTTAATTGGCGACTACCACATTGGGAAAAGGGAGAAAATTTTGGGGAAAAAAAAATGTGTTATCCTTCAATGCATGATTGTGTAATACAGCAAAATATGCAGCATCTGAAAATGTGTCTCATGGCAATATGTTACTGTTTCCATTTTCAGTTTATTAGTGCAAAACAATATCGGGGGACTTTATGAGGGGTTTCAATTATATCTGATTATGTTTAATAAAGCTTCCAACCTCTGCAGAAGAAGATATGCGCCACATGTAAAAACAAATATCAATCATATCCAGTCTAGCTGCTTGCTTCATGAAGTTGGGTTCCAAGCTCAGTTGGCTAATTTTAAGCTCTTGAACCTTCAGTCTCTTCTGAATATACCACCAGACCAGCTACCTTACTCTAGGTCATTTCAGATCATGAACAGCTTTTGTACCAACCTGGTCAACCATCTGATCAATCAGGTACAGTTATGATAGCTATTTATCCCTTCTTGCACATAAGTGACTTAAGCATCAGTGATGTTGTCATCATTATCACTTCAGCTCCACTAGGAGTACCAGTAGTTCATGTACATCTGCACATCTGGATCACGTCTGGATACTCAGTATAACAGCTTCACTATAAAACGAAGAGGCAGAAAATGGGTTAGGACATTGGAGATACTAAGAGCAGCAACATCTCAGCTTACCACAACTCTAAATGTCCATGAACTGTCAGATCTGCAACTTGGCAGCCTTTTTAGCAGATTCCTCTCGGGAAAAGAGTGGGCAGAACTCAGGCAGAATAAAATACTATAAACACAAGCAGCTCACAGCTGGTGGAGTTCACAGGAAGAACACTGCAGGCATGTAGCAAAGCAAATATTTCTGCCTATACTATATGTAAGTCTATGTAAAACATATGTCTTGCTCAGTAATGCTAGCAAATTCCACTGGGAGTCAAATCACTGATCAATACATCAATATATCAATAGACTGTTACATCCCTTATTGAAATAAAGCTATTTAGCAGTCCATATGTGTTTGTGTAAATTTATTAGGGCAAACGAACAACACATATATACAGACACCCAGTGTTGCTATCGAAGCTCAGGGCTTTGCAATACTCAGAGGAGACATGTTAATTAAAAGAAAAATGTGCGTCTGAATCAGTGTCTACACTCCCACGTGGCCGCAGAGCTCCATACAAACAAAGCCTTGCCTGGTTACCAGACCCAGAGGCAACTTCAAGGCCAGTTACTGTGACAACCAATGAAACTTGGTGCCTGCACATTCATCATGGCATCTGCTGGAGTGCTGTACAAAATCTAAGCACAAGTACAAACAGGTCGGACGGATATACAGCATTTAATCATTTTAAAGTGCTGAACATTCTGATAATCACTTATAGTATCTCACCGATATAAATATTGGTCACGTATGTTAACTGTCTTATTTCAAATAAAGCACTTTATTATGATCATTAAGCACCATCAAGTGGATTCTGACCATTGCTTCAGAACATTCTTCTATTTGGGTCTCCAACAATGTGTCTTCAACAATGTGACCTAATTAACTAAAACATCTCACAGAAGATCTGGATTCTCATTTGAGCTGGGAAATATGATATTTTATTATTATTGTGATAAATGGCATCACAGTATAAATACAAAGTCACTGTCATTAGGTTTTTAGGTTCTCAGGCTGTATAATACAATATAAACATTGACTGATTATGGGACCTGACCAATAATTTGCAGCAATTTTAAGCATTTTTACCATCATGGGTTGATTGCCTGCATTTAATTGTTTAATTTAATAACATTTAATTGTTATAAATGTGGACGACATGTCAAATAAAGATGAAGAAGAAGGTGAAGAAAAAGAAGAAGAAGAAAATGACAAAGAAAACAAAGATGACAAAGACCAAGAAGAAGACAAGAAGGCAAAAAAGATGAAGAAGAAGGCAGCGATGGACAAGATGAAGAAAAAAAAGATGAAGAAAACGACAGAAGACGAAAAAGGTAAAGAAGAAGACAAAGAAAAAGAGGACGAAGAAGAGAACGAAGAAGACAACAAAGAAGGCGGAGAAGAAGAATATGAGGAAGAAGACGACAAAGAAGGCAAAGAAGAAGACAAAGAAGAAGAAAATAAAATGACAAAATGGAAACCTCACATGTGACAACAAAAACATCAACTTATATGTAAAATGTAAACATTTAATTTTTCAATTGCAGCATTTCTGTTAATATAACATAAAGGGTATCTGTAGTGTTGAACTGATGCAGGATAAACACTGTAAGAAATTGAGATACGTGGCCTTCACAGGACAGTGATGATATCATTTAGTCCCTATCATACACATAATATATGCAATAGTGGTTTCTTTTTTTCTCTTTCAGGCAAAAACTGAAAGTGCCATTTCTGACTGAAAGTTTCTGTAGCACAAATGTCAGTGCATCTCTAATATGCAAATACATAAATGATAAGCACCAGTGTGATAACGCCATGTGTCTTGAAATATGCCAGTAGGCTTGAATGCACATACTGAATGAAAGAGCGAGGGTTTGACACTGAATCAATTCAGTTCTCTAGTGAAACGCATTCTTCATAAAGTCTTCACTCATGATAGATGCCTCTCATATCAGGTTAATGCATCATTTGGGTTCTCTATACTGCAGCTGATTGAAACTGTAAAGCCCTTGCGACTCGGTTATGGCAGAGTGGATTTATAAGCTGTCATTTCTGTAGTGAATTCACAAAATCTCACAACCATATTTCACTTTCAATGGAGTATGTGAGGTACATTTGCCAGTAAAGGCCATCGCTGAGACCCGACATGAAGCTATTAAAACTCAACAGCATGAGCTTGTGGAACAGATGCTCTATCAGAGCAGTACACCCTGAGCATTGTGTAATAATGTGTGTGTGGGAGTGTGTAGACCTAGTTGACAAAGTCTTCATTAATACTGTATGATAGTGGCAGAAAGGATGATAGTCCTTTGTAACTGGTGAACTGGAAATGGGTTGAATGTAGGCCACTGGGCTTTAACCCCCTCCCTCCAAATGCCTGCAGCTCTTTCTTACTTGCCCTTAAATGGCCCGCATAGTTTAAGCTATAGTGTTATCACAGCCCACGGCCAATGACTGATCGAGTTCTTACCCCTGCTGTTCTTTCTGCTTTATATAGTAGATATAATATTATATAAGTAAGATATAATATAATAGTAGACCTGCTCATATCTTTAAGAAATGGTTCAATAAGAAATATCGATATATTTTCCACTTATCCCAGATATAGTAGATCAGTAAAGATTTTTTTTGGGATCATGAGTCTAAAATATACATCCACATAGATAACATTGCTGACACTAGAAGTCAATAAAACAACATAGTAATTTCAATGCAAATATATATAACCACACAAATGTTCAGCTAGAACTGAAGCTCATTTAGAGAAAAATGGAGAAGCTCATTTTCTTTTCTTAAAGCTCAGGCTGTGTCCTAAACCACATTACATAGTCCAAGAGACCTTAAGCCATATCTGAGTGCAGTTTAAAAGAGGTTTTGGGGATGTATTTTGATGGATACAGCTGAGTTTTAGGTGACGGTTGAATTCTAATGTTCACATCTCCAGCTAAAGAAAAATATGGACTTCAAACATGTATCGGCTTATGATCTGATATGAAAATATATTGGACATATACTACACATGCCTCACCATGGAAAGTCCAGGTCCGATTTGAAAACCAATAATTAATAAAAATGATGGTGGCAGAAATGGTATGTAAAATTCAAGTTTGTAAAAAATTCACATAAAATTCTATTTTACATTGTGACCATCAATGGCCACTACAGTGTGTGGCTGAGTGCCCAGCAGAGGATGTAGCATGGAAGAAAAAAATTACACCAAAATATGACAGAATTATTGGTTTCAATATAGGGCTGATAATTTATATATAAATTGTTTTCTGTGTTCTGTGTGCTGCAAAATCAAATGAATAATCAAAAAGAATGATAAATAATCAAAATCTCTTTTTAGAAAGGGCCTATATACTTGAAAACTGATTCTTCTTTGCTTTTTAAAGTTAAATATGAGTTTGATATAGCATGTCAAAGTTGAAGTTATTAGGAGTGCTCATAAAAATACAAGGAAAGCAATCAGAGCAGTGGTCATTTAGACCACATTCCAAATTATTATGCAATTTAGATTTATTTATTTAGATCAATGCAGATTTAACTAAGATTAATTTTTTTGTTTTTCAAATAAATGTATAAATTTTATTGTGTCTGAGGGTTCTTTGGATCACTGACATAAATATCAGACACCTGTGATAATTAGTTGGCCAATTGAGCTCAATTAAAGGAAAACTAGTTAAGAAGGAAGTTCCACATTATTAAGCAAGCCACGGGTTTCAACCAGTATGGGACAGAAAAGGGATCTCTCTGCTGCTGAAAAGCATCATTCGATATTTCACAAAAAGCTTAAGCGTGACCATAATACTGTGAAAAGATTTGTGGATGATTCAGAACACAGACGGGTTTGTGCAGATAAAGGCATAATGAGGAAGGTTTCTGCCTGATATCTTCATCAGATTAACACAACAGCTGCTAAAAAGCCATCACAAAGCAGCAATTTGAAGCTGCTGGTGCCTTTGGAGTCCTGCAAAACTCAAGGAGTAGGATCCGCCAGAGGCTTGCAGTTGTGCATAAACCTACTATCTGGCAACCTCTAACCAGTGCTCACAAGCAGATACGGGCCCAGACATACATGAATACTAATTTTCAAACGATATTGTTTACTGATAAGTGCCCTGCAACCCTGGATGGTCCAGATGGTTTCACACCTGAAGGTGTGAAAATGACCTCAGCAAAGGATTAGGAGTTTGACCACACAACGGTACAAAAAGACAAACCGTGCCTTCCGTAGCAAAATCTTCATGCATGACAATGCACCATCTCAGGCTGCAAAAAATATCTCTGTGTCATTGGCTGCTACGGGCATAAAAGGAGAGAAACTCGTGGTGTGGCCAGCATCCCAACCCTGACCTTAACCCTACTGAGAACCTTTGGAGTATCCTCAAGCAAAGATCTAGCAGGGTGGGAGGCAGTTCACATCAAAACAGCACCTCAGCGAGGCTAGTCTGACATCTAGCACAGAAATTCTAATATTTGCATAATAATTTGGAACGTTATGAACATATATGTATCCTGAAGGCAACAGTTTGCTTACTGCTAAAGGCTGGAAAACATCAACTAAACAAAGAGGCCTGGGCATCTGAAGTAAAAAATAAAACAACAGAGAGTAGAGATTTTCATATATTCCTTTTTCAGAGCTATTTTTAAGAATATATGAGGCTTTTATTCATCACTTAACACTGGCAGTGCAAATATATACACAGAAAAGAGGAAGATACAAAAGAAACTATGCAGGCACAAAAGAGACTAAAGTACAAGTGGGACAAGTGATTAAAGCAGGCTCATAATGCCAGCAGTGCCGCAGCAGGACGGGTTTAAAACACAGAGCTATTGTTCTTAAAGAAAAAGAGGAAGAGAAATGGCCAATGTGAGTTGGTGAGCATATGATTGTGTGTGGAATAAAAAGGCATTCGAATCTGTCCATGTCCATCTACATCTCAGAGACAACTGCTTATTATGCTCATACAGAAGCCATGCCAATCATACTGCCACAATCGAACACTCAAGAAGCAACAGCTGACAATTCAAAGTTAAAAATGGAGGGGAAAACCACATAAATGTACAAAGCAATAACACATAGAGCTTCACAGAATCCTGCGTAGCATTCTTAACACTGGGCAGATGATCAAGCCAAAGAAGAATAGAGTCTAGAGCATAGAGAGACACAATAACAGTAGCATGAGATGCAAATTGCACAATCGCTATGATTTCTATATACCTGATATTTTCACTCAGTTTCCATCCTGAGAGTCAAATGCCTCTCTCTCTCGCGCACACACACACACACACACACACACACACACACACACACACCTTACCAGTTTGATTGAATAGGGAGCGGAGGACGCACACAGCCTCGAAAAAGAAAGCCATGCAGCTGTCAACTAAGACTTTCACCTCAGGTTGAGGAAGCCACAGGAGCATCACATACACATATACACACACACACACACACACACACACACACACGCGCACTCACTGTAGGCATGTAGTGGATGCAAACTCTTGAAAGGTGTTGATTCAAATGTATGTAAATACTATTCAAAGTGAACAAGAGGTAGAGTTGCTTGGGGAAGAAGGGTAGATTCTGTGGAAACGCTTCAAACTCTTTCTGACGCCTTCCAGCAGATCCACACACTACAATGGGTCAGCCAGCCATCACTGCAGATCACATTACAGAGTCATAAAACCAGACGTTTTTCTCTCTCTAATGACACTTTTTCCACAGCCAAAATCACATTATGCATACTAGCACTGATAAAGGATTCATACTCACTAGGGCTTTGTATTGACAAGAACCTCCTGATATCTACCATGGTAAGGAGGTTGCGATTTGAGATATTGCAATACTGAAAAAGCAATGCAGTTATTAAAAGTGTCAGTGGTGCGAAATTGCATTACTTGTTTACACTGGAGTGGAAGAGTCTAATGGCTTTAGATCACACTCAAACTCAATTATTGCATGTAATGTAGAGTAAACAATCAGGCATGAATATCATTTGGCTATTTACATAGACATCAAAAAAATGCATTCATACATTTTTTTTTTTTTTACAGAAAATTCAACAAAATGATTTCTAGGAAAACTGTCAGTGGTTCGCCCTTTATCAACTTGTTTACATTGAATTGGAAGAGTCTAATGGCTGAAAGCAAATTACAACACTGCCCTCTGGAGCTTGAGGGTATAAACAGAACAAAATGACCACTGTCTGGTACCAATATTTGCATGTAAATTACAAATTAAAAATCAAAACTATTTATTTCGCAATCAGTACAGTATCACAAAATATAATACAGTGGTAACCCTACTTATGAACATCCCTACTAACGAGTATTCCAGGTAACGAGTCGAGATCTCGGAATATTTTTGTTCCAGGTAACGAGTAATATTCCAGCTAACGAGTAATTTTCTACAAGTATGCCAAACCGCTAGGGGCGCTGCGGTCGTAGCATCTCCTAGATGTTACCGTAGAAGAGGTCAGTCAATACAAAGTGAAAGTGCCTGTTGAAAGCGACGCTAAAGTAGCAAAAGGTCGTGAACAAGAAAGTTAGATACATTTTACTTTTACTTTTCATATGATAAGTGTAACCATGCAGCTGCCAGCCTACATGAGCACCATCGGTCTCCCTCTCATTAGCGGCCAGCCTACACGAGCGTCGTCGTCGTCACGTTTATGTTTTAAAAAACCCATATAAACACATTATTTAGCATATTAAAGTATACTGTATATTGGCCGGCTGACACGGATTAATCAGTTTTACATGTATTCTTATGGGGAAAATGCATCCAGCTAACGAGCAAACCAGCTAACGAGCTCGGCTCCTGCATGGATTAAACTCGTAAGTAGGGTTACCACTGTATGGTGATTTTAAAGTTAATCAATATTTTCTTACACCTCTAATATTTACATCTACTGATGCATCACAGTTAAAAGGGAATTTAAGAAAAAAATTTACTTAAACTTGTATTAATCAGTAAACATTTGCTTGGCCACAGAAACACAGCTGCTTATGTCTGTTCAGCTCCCATTCAACTACAAATGTACCAAACGCAGCTCTGAAAGGTCAACAGGCTGCTGCAGTGTGGTAATGAAGTATGAGTGCTGAAACAAAGGAAGGTGAAAGAACAGACTGAACTACAGCCACAGAGACGGCTGGGGACGATAGTGAGATAAGAGGTATATGCACACATGTAAGCAGATACGCACTTCTTTGGCTACTGATATGAATCTCAATATTGATCCTCCCTCAAATTAGTGAGTCATTTCATTAATTTGCATTTAGTGACAAAACAGGCTACATAGATAGCACAGCCAAAACATGATGTTTACATCCAAGGACAGAGGGAGAAACAATGTGACAGAGTTTTAGCAAAAACATTCAAAAGAGCAGTAATAAAACCCTATTGCCTTATATTATGACTAAGCCTGGATTGTGTACATTTACACTACTGTACTGTCTGACTTACTTAAACCACACAGAGTACTGAAAATATGACTAATCCACACCAAACTTCACAATGCTTACTACACGTCAGCACATCTTCATAAGTGCATAGGTCGGTGAAAAGTCCCAAATGAAGTTGATCAGCCATCCACATTCTCTTTCTTAGTTTACATCTAGAACTGCAAGGCTAAAGTTAATGGGACTAGGGCAGGCAGAAGACTGATACTGGAACAGAATCCTCCATATTCATGGATGCAGGTTCAGAGAAGTTTGTGTGATGCACTGTGATGGTAATGAGGGATTATTTAGGTGATTACCGAGTTGTAATATCTTAGCTGATGTGTTTCACAGAAATTACCTAGACCATGGCAACCTGCCACCATCTCATTTGTGCTATCACAGTCTCACAACCCAACACCCCCACCCCAAAAACTTAAACATGAACATCTTTTTACTGTGAAGACCCCCACAAACATGAATGCAAAAGCACTAACGCTAGCTCAAACCATATCCCATGATACCTTGCACAAAAGATGCGCTAAAGATCACAGAACTTGTGGAAAATAGAAACCTGTAACACTGTCCTACCTCACCCTTCTACCATAGAAGACTGGCTATCTGGAGCTGACTATACAGGTGTACTTTGTAGTTCTACAATTACACACTGTAGTCCATCTGTTGACTTTGTTATCCTCCTTTCACCTGTTCTTCAATGATTAGGATCCCCACAGGACCACCTGTGGGTGACACTGGCATGGTGCTAGTGTGTTGGATTGTATTTTGTGGGTATAAGTGGATCAGACTTAGCAGAGTTGCTGATCAACGAGAACAAACAAGGCAAGTGTGTCTAATTGAGTGAGCTAACAGTGAGCTAACAGTGTTTAAAATCTCCAGCAGCTCTGTTGTGTCTGTCTTACACCAGTGCAACACAAACTAACACACCACCACCACATCAGTGTCACTGCACTAATGAAAACTATCTACCAACCATATAATACCTGCTCTATGGTGGTCCTGACCATTGAAGGAGGTGAATGAAGTACACAGAGAAACAGATGGACTCTAGTCTTTAACTGTAGAAGTACAAAGTGCACCTGTATGGTCAGTGAAGCTAAAAATGGACAATGAGTGTAGATACAAGGAGATGCTCATAATATTCTGCCATTATAGACACACACACACACACACACACGCAGGCAGTTCCCATTCAGTGGTTAAACACAGGTACTCAGAGGAAGGAAATCTGTTGTGGTTATGATTTAAACTAGACTCTGCAATGATTCTATTCTGCTTCCTCATACACTCGGAAAAGCTTTTCCCTGCACAACAACTGAGAATCAATAAGGCAGCAGACAGCAAAGGCACCAATCACTCACTAGGACACATGAAAAGCTTGCCGCATGTGTGTGTGTGTGTGCCTAAAACGCCACAGTAAAATGTGTGTGCATGCATGTGTGAAGTCACTGGGGCATTGGAGAGCCTGGCATTGAAGACCATGGTCTGTGCTGACCAGTATTTGCTTCATTTCTCTTAATGGCTAGACAGTCTAAAAGCAATCTACACACACAGGGTGTAATATAATGCCACTGTCTGTGTCTACTGTAACTATTTCAGCATCTGTATTCAGATTTACAGCCAATGTGGCCTTGATATGCACTGGATGTGAGTGAGGCCCACATTAAATCCTTATATTATCCACTGATTAAAATCAAAACTACCAAGGGTGCACTGTGATTCTGTGATATCCCTGGATGTTGTATTAATTATACCATCTAATGCAACTGCATCGATTAAACACTGAAGGTTACAAACAGTATCAACCAACAGCCCAGTCCAGCATGCTGACATACAGCTCAAGTCTCATTTACAAGTTGTACAAAAAAACATGGTTTCTTCATTTACATTCCAGCATTATGCACACGACTCCTCTCTGCACACTCCTGCTTATGACTATGTACTAATGCATTTGTTCAAATTGCATTTTGTTTGCATTATAACTTCATATCAACTTCTGAGCACTGAACTGAACAGAATTTATAATCGCATCAAGGGCCAAATTATCATTACATCTAATTACTAATTACTCATCTGTGCAGAAATACATCGTTTCAATTAGAAATCTTACAAAAAAATTATAACATACAAGGAAAATTCATCTGGGAAAACTCTAACCTGCCTGTACTGAGATAATACTATTAGTACTATTAGTGGGGAAACACTAAAAAGATTGAACATTAAACCAGATGCAGATTGTGTGTGGCACAATGTAACCAGTATGCTGTGTTTACATGCTATTATACTCTGGAGATGAGATTTCTAGCAGGTGTCTATTAATTCTGTATAGGTGGAGGAAAATGTGAAACTGCCTTAAACTGATGTAAGAAACAGGACGACTCAATGCCTTACATATTGAATTGTAACCCCTGTATCATGACCTCAACTAGCTTAACTAGAGTTCACCTTAAGCAGTTGTTGAACTCTGCACTTTTGTATTGTAAGAGAGCCATTACAAGACTGAAATTCCATGTATGTACAAACTTGATTGCCAATAAAGTCAAATAGTCTGATATTGAACAGGGTTGTGTATTGGCAAGAACCTGGTGATAAACGTACCATAATACAGGGGTTAGAATTCAATCTGTTGTGACATATTGCAATAAAGCTCTTACACTACATGTTCAAATTGGAGTGGAGTCTAATGGCTAAAGAGAGATTTACAACACTGCTATCTAGTGGTCAGGAGCTTAAACACAACTCAAAAGCCTGCTATCCATTTTTTCATGTAAACTATTACCGTAATTAATCAATACAGTGGAACCTTGATTTAATCCATTCTAAAGTGCCTGATGATATCCGTAAATAATGTAAATCCAATTAGACCATTAGAGACACTCCTAAATATTAACAAAGATACATTTTATAGAGAATAACCATAGTTTTACATACAGAAAACAATGAGAAATAATTACAAAAGACTAAAGAAATGGATAAACATCACTCTTAAGGGTTTACATTCTGTTTAAGAGAGTGCCAGTGTGGTCCAGCCAGCAGCCTTTTTTTTTTGCACCCATTCTTGGGGTTCTCGGCTGCTATTTGTTTTTGCACTTGTTTTCAGGTGGTAGCACTAGGTGCAGTCTCTTTAGTATGCCGTGTTTTAGGTTGACAAACAATGAAAAACAACGACAAACAAAGGCACACATTAGTAGATGCACATGGGCACGCAGTGAAAAAATGGGTGGATGAACGATAACTGGGACAAAAAATTTACTGTGTTTTTGACAACTGACAGTATCACAAAACATAGTACTGTGATTCTTACACTCCTAATATTAAATATAGAAAAGTGTTAGCCTCAGTTTTGATATGTTACTCTTCTGGTGCAGTACTGAGCAAAACTGAACACCATTCAGTGTTCTAAAGGTAATGTTACCTTTACCAAAGTCAGCGTAGCAGTAACATACAGAGGAACAATACAGAAACCTCTCTCGCATTCGTTACACTGACAATTTGTGACACATCGTGTTGAGGTGGATTGTGTAACGTCAGCCCAAAGGATTATGGGTAGCGTGCTGAGGATGCCACCACAGTGTTTAAGCAGACCATGCTGGGATTCTGTCACTTCTCATCACACACACACCCCAACAGAGTCCTGACCAACAGCCAGCCGCCGTTTAGAGTCCTCACTGTCAATCACCAGCTCGTTGCCATGGCGAGACCGGGCTGCCATGACAACCCTTTTATGCAATCAGTGGCTGAATGAGAATGAGAAGAGCTGTGAGCTGAACTTGTTTAACCAGAGACGACTGGAGGTGGACCAGAGTCTCTCACACTGCCACCTCACACTGGCACATGATGATGACGTCTTAGGTTTAATCTGTCAAAACTGATTTTCTAATCATACTAAAAACCACACAGCATTCGTGTCAGATGCTAAATATAACCCATGACTATGATGTAGGTAAACTCTTTCATACAGCAGTCACACTAATTATAATGTGATGCACATAAGCAACACAATTCAAAAACTACACAACCAGTCAAAGGTTTGGACACACCTCGTCATTCAATCTTTTTAATTGTTTCCCACATTGTAAATGAAAACTGACGTCATCCAGACTATGAAGGAACACATAATGAATCATGTAGTAAACTTAAAAGTGTTAAACCAAAATGTTTTAGATTTTAGATTCTTCAAAGTAGACACACAACTGATGTCTCAAACACATTAAGAGGCAAGAAATGCAAGTCATGAACTCTTGACAAGACACAGCTGTTAACTGAAAGCCATTCCAGGTGACTACCTCATAAAGCTGACTGAGAAAATGCCAAGAAAGCTGCCATCTAAGTAAGAGGTGCCTACTTTGAAGAATGTAAAATATAAACATATTCTGGTTTGTTTAAGAGATTTGCTTATGGGTGGTACTAAAATTAATCAGGCAATCACTGAGTTTGTGCTAAAACAGAAGGTAATTCAGCCTGTAGTTTTCGCAGGGGACAAGGGGGAAAAATAAATAAATAAATAAAAACTTAGGAGCCAGTTTAATTTTAGTTTACATTTGTTTGGAACTTATAAAAAACACTGAGGGCAGAGTTCCCAAATGCATCTTACTATTAAGACTGGTAGACTGGTCTTAACTGGTAGAAATAGCACTTTATCATCATAGTGCTTTTGGGAAACCCAGGCTTCCGTCTTCAGAGGACAAAAAGGTTGAACCATGACCAAGTAAGTACTTTCCATTTAGAAGTGTAAGAAAATAGATATGAGTATTACAATGTTCTAAGATACTTCACAGATTCTCAACAGAGTATTGATTAAAACTTCTTGCATACAAAACTGCAAACACACGTGTTGTGTTTAAACCCCTGACTAGATATTTTAAAAATGCCAATATATCACGTCACATATGTTAACAGAATATACTGAATCGTAACACCTGAATTATATTTAGATTTTTGCTCAATCACAGCCCTATTTTACATGTAATATTTTATAATCCAGTTTGAGCTGCTTTTACTATTTTTCTGAGAAACAACCCATCAGTCACCTTCGTGTTTGCCATAATCAATAGCAGAAATACCAATGACTGGTCAAGTGATGTTGCCTGCAAAATACTGAAAGTCAAATGAGACCACCAGGGTTCAGAAACCATCACTTGACCAATAACCAATACTTCTGATTATGGGCACAAAAAATTCTGTTGTATGTTCTGTTTAGGGATGCACCGATACCGATACCAGCATCGGGTATCTGTCCGATACCACGTGCGTGTACTTGTACTCGTATTCATATAAGTGCTCCGATAC
>BRDA01014120.1:155496-169924 GCA_036984385.1 Crenuchus spilurus
CAAGTCTAACAATTAATAACTGTGGAATGAATCACCCATGGAGCTGCCTCAGTAACAGCAGTCCCCTTCCAATCCACTTCACACTAAAGGAATGATGAAACCTGATAATAGTCCACAAGCCTGGTTACTGAGATTTGATAATTGATCTGGTTGAGTCACACATCAAGTAACACTGACTGAAACATCCAAGGCTATGGATTTTCAGACCAGGCTGTGTCTGGACATTATTACAGATACTCAGAGAATCCATATTCAGACCATCCTTTCTGAGTAGAACACAAGGAAGCTGATATCAACAAAGTCATAATAAAAGGTATAAATTCTTAATGAAAATGGAAAAGTGTCATCAAGTACATATTCTACTATTATGGGAACAAAGTAGATCACATTGTCTTTCTTTGTTGTGGGCAGTTGACCCCAGTCCACATATGTAAACACAACAGTCCAAAAATTGACTATTTAACATTCATCACCCAAACACAACAACAGGTTATATCGAAAAGTGCATCCACACGTGGCATACAGCTTCTGAAGTATTCAGAAAACCACCAGGATGGGATATTCTGGAGCAGTCCTACATGGGCCATTGTCTAGAGAGGTACAACCCCCCCACCCAGCAGTAGAACTGCTTCCTCTGGAGTGATACACCTCCTAACTCCATCGCCTCTGGGATGAATTGGAGAAGAGTTACACAGGGATAATCATCTTACATTAAGACCTTCTCTCATGGCTATAGATACTGTATTAGATACTCCAGCATAAACTGGAATTATTAGTGTTTCTGCAAAAGTAATATGTTAACCACTATTACGCCATTTGCCTAAGAATTGGGAATGGAGTGATTTGAATCATCTGGAGGTTTGAATCGTCTCTGTCCTTTGTTTTTGCAGATATTTTTCGCTCTTTTATCTCCTAATCCAGCTTCTGAAGTAGTTATTCATCATCTCTTACTCTGTCCTCTATACAGAAATAGAATCACTCTGTTTTCTCTCTGTGCTGCTGTTGTTGACACTCAGGAAAGTCAGAGAATAGTATGTGTGTGTGTGTGTGCGTGCAGGTACACTGGTTCAGGTCCATGAGAGCATGAATTTCTGTACAATCAAATCTACATCAATGTTCCAACATCTAATACAGTACACAGCTATGAGACAAACATATTGTAAACATAACACATCTACTACAACCTCCCCAAAATGTAAAGGGTGGAACTGCAGCAAAGTGGAGTAGACTCACTAATAACATCTAAAGATGTATGAAAATATTGATACACTTGATTATCACAATACTATGTTTAGTGATACTGCTCAGATTATTTTGTGATACTACACTGCATTGAGTCTTAATGAATACCGGTAGTTGGCATGTAAAGGCTGGTGGCAGACAGTGATTCAATTCTGTGTCGTCTTTTAACCTTCAACCACCGTCAGAATCTTTCACTCCTACAAACAAGTAAGAGTAAGCTAGCATTAGCAAAAGTAGCTGACTAATAATGCAATACGAGATGTTGATGTTGTTATACAGAGTATAAAATTGATTCGAGTACTGAAATGTTTTGATACTTTTGATCCTTGATGCAACTGCCAGAGATGATAAATACTACTTTCTGATTGGCTGGCAGGTGTTTAGTAATTCTGTATAATGAAACACATATGAAGTAAATCCAGTAAATTCATAAATACATAATCATCGGTCTGTAAGAATAATATGGAACCTTTGAATGGTAACCATAAGGAATACTTATTGACAATTTGGGAACCTCTACAACAGCAGCCAAGAACAAATGAGCAAAAATGGATAAGCACGATAACAGCAAGATGTCCTGTTACTGTTATATAACAGGACATCTCAATTGCTGATATTCCACTTATATACTGGCTGCCACACATTATATTACATTTCATCAATGCATGAATATTTACAATGGTTATTATGACATCATGCAACGTTTCCCTCACAACTCTTGTATCTTGAAAACTATCACAAGCTTCTTAATAACACACAGCCTTAATAACACCATTGATTTTAGAAGTGTCTATAAACTTGCAGAGCTAAAGTATGGTTACATATTGATGAGATGGCAACTTGACAAAAGTCTCTCCAATTCTACCATTTAGAATGAATGAACAAATGTTCATCCTGAACAAACCTGTCAGTCAAATTCTTATTAAGCTACAAAAATGAGTACAGCTCAAACAGACCGCACATAAAATGCCTGGTCTTCAAAAGCAGCAAATAGAGATACAAAACACTGACAGCGAGGTGGGACTGCACATCTTTGTCTCCAAGGTAAAGCTCCATGTCGTCCGGTGACATTTCATACTTCAGGAAAAAACAAGAGGATACAGAAAGTCACGCTCTAATGGACCTGAACCAGCGCGTGCACACATGCATGCACAAACCACTACCTGACTTTCTGTCTGACTATCCAGAGTGTCAAACACCACAGTGGACATATAAAACATATTTTCTTTCTATAGAGGACAGAATAAGAGATGGGGGACAACTACTTTAGAATAAAGATGAGGGAGATATCAAAAGAAAGAAATGGTTCAGACAAAAACAATGTACAGTGGGTTATCGTACAGTTTTTTAGAAAACGTCCCAGTTATCGTTCATCCGCCCGGGTTTCATCAGCTTGCCCACGTGACTCTTTGCTAATGTTGCAGAAACAAAGCATACGCCCACACATTCATCACTCACCTTCAAATTCATCACTCACCTATGCGTTTGTCATTTATTCTGGCAAAAGAAAAAAGAAAAAACTAAAACCAAAGCCTCATAAGGCACAAAATTAAATAAAATTTTATTTGTTTTGAGAATGTCACACTAAAGTGACAGGTGTGAAAACAAATAGCGGCTGAGAACCCCAGGAACAGGTGTACAAAACAAAGGCTGCCAGCTGGACCATACTGGCACACTCTAAAATGGAGCGTAAACCCATAAGAGTGATGTTAAATGTTCATTTATCCATTTCATTAGTCTTTTGTATTTATTTCTCACTGTTTTCTGTATGTAAAACTATAGTTATTCTATATAAAATGTCTTTTTGTTCATATTTAGGAGTGTCTGGAACAGAATAATTGGGATTTACATTATTTCTCATGGGAAATATTGCTTCTGTTAATCGTTCATTTCGGTTATCATCAGACACTTTTGAACAGATTAATGATGAAAACCGAGGTTCCACAGTACAGAGACAGGAAGAGACTCATCCCTCTATACCCTATTCTTATACAGGCAAATCTTAAAATCTGAATTTTGTAGAAACACTAATAATTCCAGCTCCTGCAGAGAGAGTAATGGAATTACATGTCATCCAAGTTATCATTGCCTTCCTAATATCAATATTAGCCTGCCCAGATACAGCAAGGGATCCTGAAATGAGCCTCCTTTATTAAGCATGAAAGCCATTTAATATTTAATAAATCGCTCATAAATCTTTTAGCACCTCTCCATTTTAAAGTGAGGTCTCACCTGGGGTCTGAGCAGAACAGAAGTAGGTTAAACAGCGGACAATGCCAGCCAAGACACTGTTGCTAATCCAGTAATTAACAACATGTTAATGTGCCTTAAATGTAATTATGTTCACTCGAATGGCAACTGAAAGTAAAGCTGCTGTTACAAGAATTGCTCAAGTCATCAGGAATGGGCAACCTTTTTAACTCTGTCCTGGTACAGTATATGAGTATGGCTCCATTTAATACTTTAACATGCATATTATTCTAAAATCTCTTAAACGCTACCCTTACACTGGATTTACTCACCGAGATTAACATAAGCTCATTCTGAAATAATAAACAACAAAGCAAATAAAAATCAACCAACAACCAAACAGTGGCTGTTAGTTATGTAACGCTAATCCTGCCGTGGGATTTCATTTCTACAGGCTCAAAACTGAGAGAAGACACACAGAGAGAGAAAGAGGAAGAAAGAGAGATACATATACACACACTATCACCCAAAATCCTGAGGTCACACACTGAGGTCCGTCCCCAAGTGTTAGCTCACTTTTGGTGTCTCCACACAAGAATCCTTGAGCTTATTATCTTTAGTACAGCTGCCGACTCTCCACCAGAAGGTTGGAACAAGTTTTACGCTAAGCATCATGGGATATGCTTTGACCTAGCATTAGCACTATACACAAGATAAACAAAAAACAAGGTTATTTTAAAACAGATAAACTTTTTGAAACCCATACTCTCTTAAAAATGCTTGGACATGTCCCCTATTCTAGTGATTAATAGTGTTTATTGAGGTTGTTATAGAATTAGTTTATGGACTAATATCTCCTATTCTAGTGATTAATAGTGTTTAGTGAAGTCAACTATTAGTTGTACACAGACAGACAGTGTGTAGTGAAAGGAATCATAGCAGTAGGTTGCAATATATTACAAAGTGTGTATGTATATATGTATGTGTGATGTGACTGAGCACAGTTCAGACAGCAGATCAGTACTATCTCTTCAGTAAGGAGACTCATTGTAGTCTTATTACAGTGGTTAAGAAAGATCTCGCATGTCCTTTAACAGCACAGCTGTACCTGGCTGACACTGAATGTGCTTCTCTATTTTTCCAATGTAATATACAGGGGGTGTGAGGTATTTCCCAAAGTCAGGACAATTTAATAAGCCCCGATATTATCAGAAATCTCAAGACATTTTAGTCTGGAAAATGTATGAAAAACCAATGCACAAGCACACACACGCCTGCCACTCTGCTGGTTAAAAAGAGATGGGGAGAGAGTATATGAGGTGCGTTTTAATTTGAGGGTGAAAATTGAGGGAGGGGATTTAATAGCATACGCTGATACGACTCCCTCTTCTCCTAAATCCCCCCCGTCATATGCATTAATCCATATACACACACATGCACACTCACACACAGATCTGATAGAATTCAATGTGAAATTGGGCAGAGGGAGGGGTGTTTACAGAGGATTAGCGTTAGCTCGTTCCTGGTTAACTGCTGAATGATTCCGGGGTTCTGCTGAATGAAGCTCAATCTGCATCTCTATCTGCTGGTCTCTCTCTCTCTCTCTCTCTCTCTCTCTCTCTCCCTCTCTTTCCTCCATGCTCTGTAACTCTCTCCATCCTCTCTGGAACACACTGTACGATTTCCTACCTCTCCCCCTTTGAATTAGCCACCCTCAGAAAGCTCTTTATGTAACTCAGCCTTACAGCAAGAGCAGCTAAACAGCACAAGTAAACCAACAACATTTCAATCCAAACATCTGTTTATTTCAACAGAAAAAAGGGCCAGGCTGGATGAAGCGAACCAGCTCATCTGATCACTGGCAGTAGTAAACAGGTCATTGATTATTTATGCAATGTATTACTACGCTGAGCATTTACTGAAACATGACGGTATTTACTTGCTCTTAGAGCCAAAGGATGAGTGAATGAGGCAGATTATCCAAGCTTCATCACTAACGGGTGATTAGCACTGGCCCATTAAGATGAGATGAGATGACATAAGACTGGACATATATGACTAGATCCAGATATTATATCTACACACACTGCACTGAACAAGCATGTAAGTACATTTACGTAATATGTACAGTATACATATGTATGTGATTATGTAACTATACACTCTTATGGCATGTACAGTATCATAGTTACACTTTTTAACATGCAGTTAAAATTATTTACTACTGTACTACTAAGTGTACTACACAGAAATACTCTAAAATGACCACCATCAGCCAAACCTTCTTACATTTACATTTGTGTAGTTTCAAACTAACAATGACAGTCCTGTCACAGACGTGTAGCATTTGGAGTCTTGCCCAAAGACTCAATGTAATAGTGTCCTGTGCATAAAGCATAGTGCGCTTACCCAGACCAGGGATAGAATTCCTAAATTACAGACATTTTCCTTCTAATATAAAAGCACTACTTTGGAGATGTGCATAGTTTTGGAGGGAAGTGATAAACCTATATACATTGCTTAGAAGTGTTACAATGCTTAAAACTCTAAATCTAGCCTCTTAAATATGGCATTTATGCCTTACATTCAGAGATGCATCCGTCATATTTTCTAAGAGACCCAAAAAGGGAGGAGTCAAGTTACTTAAGTTGTTCATTTTTGCATATTTTGAGCTGTCAATTAAAGATTTTGCTTTGAATAACTCCTGGATCATGTCTATAAGCATCAAAAAGGTTGAAAAAAATTTGATACATCAACACCATTTACTGCTGGTTGAATAAGCTCCAAACAAATAGAACTGAGCAGTCAGTTTTTGTCCTGTTGAAGGGCAAGTTGTGAGATGAATCTGCTTAAAGTTCCTTCAGCGCTGTTCAGCCAGAAATAAATGATTTCTGGAACAAAAAATCTAAAATCACCAACATTTTTGTGCTCTGCAGAAAACAACAAGCATGTGTGTTACTACGTTACAAATATTAAAACAGAATTTTACACAAACCATCAATTGTCCATTTACTTCATATAGCTGCTGTATACAAAAAGGTTTGGGCCCAAGTCCTAATACAGTGGACTGTTAAGAGTAATCGAAAAATAATTTTGCACTTTTTAACCATTTACAAAGACAGGAGTCCTTGAAGATATGCAAAAACAAGCACATCCACAAACACACAAGTCCAGTTTGAGTAATGTGACAAAGAGTCTCTCTGAGCCGGGGGAACAGAGTGACAGGAGTGCACATGTGAGACAGACAGAGATAGCCAGAGCGAGAGAGAGAGGGAGGAAGAGAGTGAATGTACAAGAGTGTACGTACTGCTGTAGAGGGTGTCAATCCAGGAGAGCCTGGGCAGCCCATGAGAGCTCAGGCGCTCCATCCCTCCGCCTGCTGAATCCTCCAGGGCTGCGTCTCCCTCTCTCTCTCCCCCACTCTCTTCCACTGTCCCTCGCTCCTCTTTCAGTGTCTCTCCTCAGCTTCAGTGCGCTTTCACGGATGGAGGGAGGCAATCATGTCCAGATGAAGAAGAAGAAGAGAGGAAAAAGAGAACGATCCGACTGTGTGTAGTCTGAGCTCCCGTCTCTGTGCTGTATGTGTTTGTATGTGTGAGTATATACACTCTCACACACAGAAGCAAATGACAGCAGGCAAGAGCCGCTAGCTGCCAACCGTTGCTAAGGGAAAGAAACCACTCCTCCCACTCTCTCTCTTTCCTCAGCTGTTCAATCTCTTGCGCTCTCTCTCTTCAGAAACTCAATCTCGCTCACTCACAGTCATGCACTCTTTCCACTCAATTCGCCCCCCCCACTCTCCTCTCTCGCTTTTGTCTCCTCTCTCTCGCCCGCCTGCCGACTCCAAGCTTTCCAATTCTGTCTCTCTTTAGCTCAGCACTTGTTTCAGTCTCTCACTTTTGACTTTTGGGCTGCTATAAAAATCTACATCTCTGACGAGCTGCTCTCATGTTCATTGAAAGCTGATAAGCTATAAAAGGCAAGAGAGAAAAATGTGAGGCTGTCCAAGCTGTTAAAATATCAGAAAACAGACAGCAGCTGGTGCTTTCTGCTGGGACACCTCTCCACTGACATTCAACACAAGTTTCATTGTATGGCATATTAACCCTTTCATGCATGATGGACAGTTAATGTTATTATCTTCTATATGTATTGGTTTTATTGTTAGAATTGCATGACAGCTTCTTTCTCATCGTGCCCCACTGGTGGTTAGTAACTGCAAGCGCAGCAAAACACATGGTAAACAAAAATGACTGACATATGTTAATCAGATGGAAAGGCGGATAAAATCATGATAGATTTCTTTCATCATTCATGCATGAAAGGGTTAACATGGCACAACCGTACTTAGTTACATTATTCTAAAATAGTTCATTTCATCTTTTTCAGTAGAACATTCTTTTACACTTGCAATCCTCTCGCTCTTGAGGAACATCATATGTTATGCTACTTTTTTTACTACCATAAAGTTCACTCTTGTTGCTGGTGTCTCCACAGATAATGTTCTTACTAGAGCTGCACCAAGAAAAGTCTCAAAACATTTCAGTCAATCAATTCTATGTTTTTATTTACAACAAGTGTAAAAATGTAAGTGTGCGTGTTCTTTCAAATAAACATTTGATGTTAAAGATGTTTTTGTTCACAGCCAGAGTATCAATTTAGTATCAAGTATTATTACTACGCTTAGCATCAGTATCAGTGTCAAAATTCTGGTACTGTGACAATCTTAGCTCCTACAGAACATCCTGTTTCTGCTTCAGCCTTCTTAATGGCTTGTTCATGATTCCTCTAATTGTATCCATCCAACCTTTTATCTTCATTGTTCCAGTGAACTGGTCTTTCTGATATGTTCAATATAAGAGTTTTATTAGCATTTCTGAGCTTCTAGTGAGAGGAGAGGATTGAAGTCACTCAAAAGTCTTCAACAAGTTCAAAGACATCAATACTATTATACTATGTTCCTTCTCCACATTTTCACTGTTCAAGCTTTCCATAATGAACCACAGTCTGGCCAATAATGATCTGTGTGTGTAGACATTTACAGATACAGTAAACATTTTGTGTAATCAGCTGTGAGATGATAGAGATAAAGCTGAAAAATTCTGGACTATTCCTTTAAACACTGCAGTTATGCAACCGCATAGTGGGGGAAGAAATGGCACAGCCAGTTTTTGTGGTAGTGAAATGGTTAGATGAGCATCAGCACTGTTCCCCTCTGGGATGCAGACTCTGTGCTAATACATCCTCCCCCATCTCATTCACATGCCGTTTTCATGCTTCTTTCTTGTATATATTGGGCTGCCAGAGAGCGTGTGGTTTAACATGGAGTCCACTTCAGTCATTATGAGCTTACAGACACAAACTTCAGTCCAGAAGTGGAAAAGGACTGGCTGTGGTCACCTTAAGTGGAAGGAAACCATCTGAGGAAAAGTGTGGAGGCTTCCACATTCATCAGACTGAGGTCACAGCAGGACACTTCTGCTATTCACTGGAAAGGCAGAACTGATTTTGGAAATTCGGTCCCCGCTTCCCAATAATGGCATGTCAGTAAGTTAAAGTTATGATGTGTTTGAGTGCACCATTAGAAATGAAATTAAGAGAGAGGAGAGGAGAAGAAGACAAGACCAGAAGAGAAGAGACGAGATAATGAGAGATGAGAAGAAGGGAAGATAATATAAGACAAGCCAAGAGAACAGATGAGAAGAGAAGAGATGAGAAGAGGAGGAGAAGACAACAAAAGAAGGAGAAGAAAAGAAAGGAGGAGAAGAGAAGACAAGACAAGAGGAAGAGGAGGAGAAGAGAAAAGAGGAGAATAAAAGAGAAGAGAAGAAGGATGCAGGAGTGAGTTAGAGAATGTTCACAGAGTGTTCTGTGTTCAGGGCAGATGGTCCCTCTCTCTCTCTCTCTCTCTCGCTACATCTCACTCCTTGGTTCCCGTGGCAACCGGTCTGGTCTTTCTTGTTGACCCTGTAGCAACTGGAGTAAGAGAATGAATGGAGGTGAACGTCTGAATGAGGTCTGCTGTAAAATGAGTTCCCTCTTTCTTATCTGTATCTGCGTCTTGATAAAAAATAACTTAAAAAAGGATAAAAATGGCAAAAAGAAAAAAAAAACACAAAACAAGTAACTGATCTTAATTCACAGGGCACACAGAGCTGAGAGACAGAGACAGGGAGACAGAGAGAGACAGAGAGAGAGACAGACAGAGAGACAGAGAGAGAGACAGACAGAGAGAGAGAGACAGACAGAGAGAGAGAGACAGACAGAGAGAGACAGACAGACAGAGACAGACAGACAGAGACAGACAGACAGAGACAGAGAGAGAGACACAGACAGAGACACAGACAGAGAGACACAGACAGAGAGACAGAGACAGAGAGACAGAGAGGCATTAGAATAGAGACAGAGATGTGGGGGAACCACACTAATGTTTAAATTTTTAAACATGCATATGAATGTCAGTAAGGATCATTTCAATATCCTCTTAATGCAATGAATGATTAATATTACATGTTTAAATGCTGTTAACATGTTTCCTAGTTGGACCCTGGTTTCCTAGTTTCAGATCATCTGTAACTCTAGTTTCAGCTGCACAAAATAGTTATTAATAAACAAACATGCCTTGTTATTCTACCTGTCTTCATCATAACCTGTCTTCCTCATTACTGGGATATAAAGAGTGACTGACAGAGACAGACAAATAGAGAGATGGGGCAGAAAGACTTAGATGAGAATGAGAAAGACAAAGAGACAGAACGAGACAAAGAGAGAAAACAAGGCAGAGTGAGACAAGAAAACAAAACAAAACACATAGAACGAAACAGACAAAGAGAGAGAGAGAGAGAGACAGCGAGAGAGAGAGAGAGAAAGACAGAGCAAGACAGTTTGAGTCAGACAGAAAGAAACAGATAGAGAGGGAGAAAGAAACTGAGTGTAAGACAGATGGAAAGAGAGGGAGACAGGAAAATTGAGAGATGGGGCACAGATTTAGAGGCAGCAAGAGAGAGACAGCCAGAGAGTAAGACAGTGACAAAACAAGACAGAGATAAAGAGTCAGACAGAGATATTGAAACAGACAGAACAGGGAGAGAGAGGGAGAGAGAGACAGACAGAAACAGAGAAGGAGAGACGGAGAAAAAAAGTGCGAGAGAAAGAGAGAATGAGAGATGGAGGGGAGAGGCAGAGAGACACAGACAGTAGATTCATGCAATGTTGCCCCAGGCATCAAGGAACCCCCTTAACAGTCACTGCCCCCCTCATACTCCCTTCACACTCCCCTAAAAAAAGAAAACAACCCCCACCTTACACACACACACACACACACACACACACACACACACACACACACACACACACACACACACACACAAGAGGGACGTGGGCTGTGATAAGCCGGGCTGAACAACTTCAATTAGGACACAAAAGCACTGGGAGGATTCCCCTCTAGCTTTGTGAGAGCACAAAGAGTGCGTTTACTCTACAGTTCAACACACACAGACACACGCGTGCAGAGAAATGGTCAAACATACACATTTGCTAGAGGTCATTTCTGAACAGACTCTTTATATCGGCCCCTTAGGTGTCAGAATTAAAACCTACATTTATTTGTGTGTACATGGGTGTGTGTGTGTGTGTGTGTGTGTGTGTGTGTATGTGTGTGTGTGTGTGTGCAAATATGAAGCAGTATTATGATTCCTCAAATCAAAGTGACAAATCCTTAAAACAAGAAGCTAGAAAATATGGGTCAGCCAACACACACACACACACTTCATATGATGTTAGAGAATAGTTAATAGAGTAAAAACAGATACAAACACAACAGAACATCTGTGGGAGAGTTCATCACCTCAGAAATAAATGACAGTTCATCAAATATAAATCTGGTTTCTGTGTGTGTGCACGTTTGTGTGCTCAATGGTTCTTTGTCTCTGGATTGTGGCCAATACCACTGCAGAAGTAACTCACGAGTGAATGAGGAGAGCGTCCTTTAATCTCTCTCTCTCTCTCGCGACACAGAATATTTAATAGAACATCCTCACAGAAATGAAATATCACACACACACACACACACAGACACACACACACACACACACACACACACTATTCTTTTATAGTAATTCAACACTGTCAGGTTTAAGACCTTCGACACAAACTAGCAGTACTTACTATTAATACTAGCTTCATCATAGAAAAGTTCATTGTTGTTCATAATTTTTAAAAAGGTACATTTTATTATATATTTGATGTCATTTTATCCTCATTACATATAAAGTGAAATACTACAAGGTATTTTTATTTGTTTAATATACGCTTTTATTTAAGCTATTAATGGTGTTTGAAGCTACTGAAATATTACTCAGAACACCACATGTCTACCTGTAGATATCTGTGACTTGTTTTCAGGCTTGTGATGGTATACATCAGGTGTGGTAGATTACCAAACAACAAATAATCTTACAAAAAACAATCCAGAAGGTATTTTTGGAAAATTCAGAATACATATACATGTGTTAGTTTGAGGTTTCTGTCATTTCTTTCAGTCTTTTCATGATTTTATCTTTGTGTACATAAAGACCTTGTAAGTAAATTTCCCTGTTTCCAGCTTTTCACCCCACAACAGTTCACTACTGTAATGAGCACTGACAAGCAAATACTGGCTCCGGTCTCACGAGAGCATTCAAGAGGATGTTTCTGATAGGACCATTAAAAGCTCAATATTATGCAATTTTGGATGTGGCCATTTTTTTGCCCAGGAGTGCATATATCCACTTTGTGGAAACAGTCAGATGAGAATCTTTAACAGCGATGTGCCATTGTGGGGAAGGTCAGTCTATTAATTATGCAGCTGCATCAACTAAAAAACAACCAACCGAGATCATAACCAACCAGCACCATAAAGTAATGCACTCCAGTTCACCCTGTCCCACCTCCATTAGTCTCATTAGGAAGTCATGTAAAACCATGCATCCAGTCATAATGAATCAAATTATGAGTTGTGTACTGTATATCCTTACCTTTTTTAAACTACTTGTTGGAAAAGCATGTCCAAACATTTTGGTGTGCAAAAGTAACAGAGAAAACAATCCTAATAGCTTATTATATATATTAAACTAATTAACATAACATAATATAATGTGGCTGTCCAAAAGGATTTACTGCAATATAATAACAGTTATGTTATATATGCATCAAAACCAAGTTATGTCCATGACATATCTTATAATGTTCCCAGGAAAAAAAGGTATTGGACCATCACCGGAACACTGAGGTAGAACCCTCAAGGCAACATCTTCACTACCTTTTAGATAGCATAACTATAGCAGATTCATTTACCTGAAGTTTTGACTTCACCCACCTCCTCAAGTGAATGTAACTGGACCTTAAGGATCATGATGCTCAATTCCATTTTTTGTACAGCGCTATTTACAACAGGCTTTGTCATAAAGCAGTTTTATCAAAATCCAGGTCCATTCTCCAAGTGAGCAAGCCAAAGAAAAACTCCCCAAAAACAAGAGGAATAAACCTTAAGAGGAACCAAGACTCATTAAAGGAAGTCTTCATCCTCTGGTCAACAACAAACAGCACAACAAGATAAAAAAAGCATGAACATAAAATACTGTTTTTAAATTTGATCTTTTAAGTACAAGTTTTAAGCTTTTAGATCAAATATTTAAACTAAATGGCTGAGTTTCAATGTATGTTGTAAATTAAAATAATGAAAAATACAGTGCCACATTAAAAAAAATTAAAAGTTAATTGTTTTTAGTGTCACCTGAGGGATCAGAGGTCACAGGTGTTCAGACTGGCGCCCTTGCCCCTAACACACTGAAATTCCTTATTAGACTCCTTAAATTATTTAATGATATTATGGACTGTAGAGGAAGAAATATGCAAATCCCTTTATGTCTTTCTTTGAGGAACATTGTTTTTAAACATTAAAATATTTTTTGCCATACCTTTGTTAACAGACTGGAGATCTTCCGCATTTCTTTGCTCAGCCTTTTGTGGATACTGCCAACTTATAATTACAATCACCCAATGACATCACATAATGACATTTTTTGTCCAAATATTTTCTTATTAAGGATGGTACAATATATGATTTTTGACATATGGTGCATGTTACATTGGGCACACTATTAAAAAAAATTTCTAAATCTTAAAAAAAAAAAAAAAAAAAAAAGTTAATTGTTTCATTATTTAATTCAAAAAGTTAAATTATATTCAGTAAAAAGTTGATATTTCCCTTTGTCTTACTGTTGATCAGTATGGCTAATAGCTCATAAAGCTCAAATTATTTGAATATTTCATGTTTTAGTAAATTACTATTGAAAGTGCATGGCATGTAATGTCAAACGCCGTCATCGCTTCGCGATGGTAGGCTGCACAGATGAGTCACTTCTCTCCAATGCCATCTGTCTCTGGTTGCTTGTAGAAGGCTAGCACCTGAGTTGTGGTTTGATTCTGACTACTTTCGGAACCAGACCGGTCATCGATGTATACCTACACTTCGGACCTGTGACTTCTTTCTCCTTCTTTCTGCATAAGTCCGAAAACTCTTGTTCACGTAGTCCTTCAACGACTTCTAGAGTACCTACTTCTACTACTGGTGACTCGTTCAGATACTCTACCGATCTTGAGTTTTCCTCAATGACTACGTGCAATTTAGGGTGTTCAATGCAATGAAACCAGTACACTACTCCGTCGTGTACTCTCGTAACTTCCTTCACAATACTGACCTGAACACCTCCCTCAGGCTTCTGCACCTTCTGGTTCTTATTGGACCTACCTATTGTAGTTCTGTACCTGACCTAATAGTCCACGATCGGAAGATGTTCGTTGGTCTCTGTCTACCGTAACCTCTCTTCACTGAGTAGACACGTCGGATGGTAGCGCTTCGCTACTGCCGCAAACTGTAATGTACGGTACGTGAAAGTTATCATTAAATGATTTTGTACTTTATAAGTTTATTAAACTCGAAATACTCGATAATCGG
>BRDA01014122.1:5880-24140 GCA_036984385.1 Crenuchus spilurus
AGAGTGAGAGAGAGGGGGAGAGAGAGAGATAGAAAGAGAAGGAGAGAGAGAGAGAGAGTGAGAGTGAGAGAGAGGGAAAGCGAGAGAGAGAGGGGAAGAAAGAGAGAGAGAGAGAGATAGAAAGAGAAGGAGAGAGAGAAAGAGAGGGAGAGAGCAAGAGAGAGAGAGAGAAACAGAGAGAAACAGAGAGAGAGAGAAAGAGAGAGAGTGAGAGAGAGAGAAAGAGAGAGAGTGAGAGAGAGAAAGAGAGCGAGAGTGAGAGGGGGAGAGAGAGAGAGAAATTAGATGGATGTTCTGAGCACTGTCACTCTAAAATCTACTTGTCTTGTTCTATTCTCTCTGTTAGTGTGGTTGGATGGGTTGTATTTGATGAATAGATGGCCAGCAGTTCTACCATCTGTTTTATATTACTCTCTCTCTCTCTCTCTCTCTCTCTCTCTCTCACACACACACACACACACACACACACACACACACACCTGGCATGTAAAAGTGTGTCGCACTCTTGTTACATTTTTCATTATGAAACTGATGTTTCAGCTTTTCCAACCAGAAAATTTAACATCAACAGGTTCTTATGGAACAGGTGTGTGCCTGTATATGTATGTGTGTGTGTGTGTGTGTGTGTGTGTGTGTGTGTGTTCATACGTGTTCATACATTTTACTGAATTATTAAAACTTTTAATTCATCTGTATTACTGCATTAATTTCAACCCCTAAAGTTTGTGTCTGATTAGTGAACACCACCCTCCCCCTTTCGTGTGTGTGTGTGTGTGTTGTATTCCCTGAAGGTTGTTTTCACTTTTCTCATACACCCTGTCCACCCTGAGTGTTGATGTAACCCTGTGGGGAACTCCCTCTCTCCTCTCAGGACTGATGAAGGGATGAGTGGATGGAAAGAGTGAGTGAAGGAGGCTGAAGGACCTGCTGACTTATTTTCATTCTAAAAACGTTGCTCTATCATTCAACTTTGGCAATGGGAATTGTATTCCCTGAACTCGGCACTGAACAAAGGATATCCTTAAAGATGTTTAACCTTTCTTACTTAAAACAAGAAAATAATATCTAGTTTTGTAAAATTATCTTCTAACAAACTTACAACATTCTGACTCAGACGAGATTGAGGATGGACTGAATTTAAAGCATACTGACATCAGTTACATTGGAACCAAAACAGTAAACAGACCTCATAGGAAAATGATGCTTTTCTAAGAAATGTTTTATATGGTGGGGACAAAATGAGCCATTTCAGAAAGTGGTAGGGACACATCCCCAGTGCACCTACCAGAAACCATGATTATTTATATTTAATATATTTATTTATATTTTCTTCCCTTCAGTTAACCACACATCTGTTTATAACCTCAATCAAAACTGTGCAGAAGAGAGCACTCACCCACACATCTCCTCCCAGATGAAGAGAGCTGGAAGCCTTCGGGACAGATACACTTGAAGTTTCCAGGCACGTTCTGACAGACTCCGAGAATACATATATCTGGAGTCTGAGAACACTCGTCAATATCTACAGAAATAAAACAACATTAAGCTACACTTTGTTATTTAACTGAAAAATTGCTCAATACTCAATGATTTTCATGCGGCGACCACTTATGGTGACTGAAATGCAAGCAGTTAATGCTAGTCCAGCATTTTAAACGTGAAAATAAGAATTGTGAAAAAAATACAGTACTGTCAAAAGTTTGGACACGGCTTCTCATTCAATGCTTTTTTTTCCTACATTGTAAATGAATACTGAGGTCATCCAGACTCTGAAGGAATCATGTAGTAAACTTAAAAGTGTTAAACAAACCAAAAAATGTTTTAGATTTTAGATTCTTCAAAGTAGACACACAGCTGATGTCTCAAACACATTAAGAGGGCAAGAAATGCAAGTCATGAACTCTTGACAAGACACAGCTGTTAACTGAAAGCCATTCCAGGTGACTACCTCATAAAGCTGACTGAGAAAATGCAAAGAAAGCTGCCATCTAAGCAAGAAGTGCCTACTGTGAAGAATGTAAAATATAAACATATTCTGGTTTGTTTGTTTACTAAATAATTACATATGTGTTTATTCATAGTTTGATGACTTTAGTATTAATCTACAATGCAGAACATTTTTAAATCATGAAAAACCACTGAATGTCCAGGACGTGTGTCCAAACTTTGTACCGTTTACTGTAACTGATTTAAATCATGTTAATGATCCATGCAGTTTGATATTGTGTAAGTGGTTATATTATAACATATTATACTATAGTAAGCCTTGTGCTAGACTTAAAATAGCCCTGTGACAATTACATAATCATCTCATCACAACTTATTAGACAATCACAATTATATATTTATAGTATCCTACCTTCACACTTCTCATCTTGTACAAAGTATCCAGTTGGGCAGATGCACCTGTATGAGCCTTCCAGGTTCTGACATGTGCCTGGAGTACAGGCACCAGGATTCAGAGCACACTCATTAATATCTGCAGAAAAAAGGCAAAATTATATTCAATTATTCACATTTTCACATTTTGCAGATCCTCATTTTATAAGTCACTGTCCACAGAAACATTCAATGTGTACTTAATGTCACTATTACAAGCAGACACGCTGATGGACTCAGGAGGGGCGAGCGCCACCCCCTTGTGAACCTATTGTCAAAAAAAAAAAACGCCAAAAAGGCCTCCAGAATGGCAAAAAGTGCCCTGTTAGCTGACCCTCCTCTATTGCACCCCTATTAGACAGTGTCCCAAAGTGAGCCCTTTTCAGTATAGAAAATGTGATGCAGCGCTGTGTAGGGTTCTCCTACAATTGTACATGATGTAGGTGCCCCTCTAATTGAGAAGTGCCCCTCTAAGTAAAAGTGCCCTTTTATTTTTTCGCCTCTGCCCTTCAAACATCCTAAGGCCACCACCGGGCAGACATAACAAACAGCTTTCATTCACGTTTAAAGTTCACAGTAATACTGTGTCATAAACCACATCAGCTAGTCTGTGAGACCATTAAGGTCTGGATGAGGTTTGAGTGGTTTCAGAGGTTTTGGTGATGTATTGTTACAGAAACAAGTTGTCTGTTTAGGTGACAACTGGGTTCTAATGTAAGGCAACAAGCACCTCACAGCTCCAGTTCTAGACTAAAGAAGAAACATTTAGACTCTGAACGTGACTTGGCTGATCTACTACATTTGTGGTAAGTGAAAAACTGAGTAAATATTATTTTTAGGTAAATCAGTAAACATATAATTAAAACGTTTTGCTTTACTTTACAAAACTGATGCATAGAATAAGCGATATAATCTGTAAAGCATGAACTACATATATAAAAATAAAAGCTTTGCACTAACGTACTATTGGAATTCATATAATGGTGCCAGCAGAAATTAGGGTGACTGTTTTTTGCTTTTATGGCCTAAACTTCAACAGTCCTGGTTGTACAAGAATTGCTCACAGTGAGACAGCAGCTGAAGGGTCGAGAGGAAAATGCAGAGCAAAAACAGGAGAATGTAATTTTCTTACCCACACAAATTCTGCCATCTGGAGAAAGCTCGTAACCCTCTCGGCATACACATACAAACGAGCCAATGGTGTTGTAGCAGTTTCCATTGCGGCATATTCCTCTCTGTGTACCACACTCATCAATATCTAAACATAAAATACAAACACACACACATTACACAGGAATATCACATGGGATGAAATGACCATGGCTTTTGATACCGTGTATATCTGTGTTGTGCCGATTAGGGCTGTGTATTGGCAAGAACCTGGCAATTTACCTTATTTTACAATGGAGTCTGTTTCACAACTGAGGCAGAGGCTTGAGTACTGCTCTGTGTGTGTGTGTGTGCGTGTGTGTGTGTGTGTGTGTGTGTGTGTTCATTTGTTCTCTAGTGCCAGAGAACCATAGACCCACTGGGCCTGAGCCCAAAGAAAAACAAATACACACACAGCAGTCTGCTTCAGTTTCCCAGAAAAATTTCAAAATCATCCGATCTGAACTTCCATTGAGACAACTCCCTCTAGGAAAGTGTGTGTGTGTGTTTATGTTGGTGTGTGTGTTACTGATGTTGCTGCTTTTATGTGAAACATGAAATCCTGTGTGTATGTATGTATACAGAGATATGAACCTGTAGAGAAAGTAGACCTCATATCCACAATCCTCAAAACTAAAATCGTAAGCTGTTTATCCACTTTTAGGTTTATAACGTTTCATTATATTTACATGAAATGACATTTAGATTGACTCTTTTTTGTAGAAACACAACTGAGATAAATTATGGTCTAAGTATAACGCTCTGGCACAATTTTGATGCTTTTACTTATTTCCTTCCTTCCAGTTACTTTTAGCATTTCTCTAGACCAAGGGTGCACAATACGTTGATCGTGATCTACCGGTTGATCACAAAGGTAGTGTGGGAAGATCGCATGGCATAAAAAAAATAGACGTCAGCCTATCATCCATCCTCACTATAAAACTTGTCACTTGATTGACACTCAGGGAGACTGGTTGAGCACTAGGACCCAGCGGGATTCTAAGCCACTCAATCTGAAAATCCTGTTTCACTTTAGACCACCCACAAGCTCATTCAATTGGCTCTGCCATTTCTTGCTAATGCGTGATTGGCCGTCTCCGCTATCGCTCCATAAAACAGCATCTGGACTTGTAAACAGTGTTTTGTAAGTGTCCAGCAGTCCGTGTTCACCTGTCACTGTAAGTTGTTAACATGTATGTTTGTTCTGCCTGTGTAAAAAACCTCAAACTGAGCATTTCCATACAGAGTGGAGGAGGACTTTGTTTACTATGTCATTTTTGAAGTGTGTTTGCCTTGACTGCATTATTTGGCGTTAGCCTTTTCACACACGAAGATCATTAAGTCCAAGTATGGTTCCACTATGACTGATGATCATTTGGAGGTTTGCTTGAGGCTGCCTATCAGCAACTACTGTCCAGACTCTGCATCCCTGACTGATTCCATTCAGTGCAAGTCATCAGAGTAAAGTAGGCTAATGACAAAACATGTACACAGTTGTATTGTGTAATATGGGTTCATTTAGCTATTCAAGGTACACCAGCATACACTGTACACATACATTGTCAGTATATTTATAAATAAATATATGTCTTGCATTTTTATAGTAGGTAGATCATTTTGACTTAGTGATTATATAAGTAGCTCAAAGGCTGAAAAAGTGTGTGCACCCCTGCTCTAGACACTCAAAGCTCTCTGAGAGTCTAGACACCATCAATAGCCAGCATCCATATAATCAAAATCCTCACAGCAACGTCTAATGTAAAGTCTTCCCAGAAGAGTACAGGCATGAAAGACAATAAAAGAGGACAAACTCTCTACTAATATCCTTGATGAAGAAATGCTGGTGCACACAGTGTTTTGGATTATAATATAATGTGTGGATTGGATTGAAATGTGTGTGTGTGTGTGTGTGTGTGTGTGTGTGTGTGTGTGTGTGTGTGTGTATGTGTGTGTGTGTGTCTGTGTGTGTGCATGCATTACCAATGCAGTCAATGTTATGACTGAGCTGGAATCCTGGGTAGCAGAGACAGTTATAGGAGCCGACAGTGTTCTTACAGGTTCCATTACCACAGGGCTGCCTCTCACACTCATCAACATCTAAACACAGACACACACACACACACACACACACACACAGGGGATACACATCATTACACACACAATCACTCAAAAATGACTCATTTGTTTTTGGTACACTAGTCCTCATCTAAGCACAATCAGGAGACACACATCATTAAACACATTTAAATGCATTAGAAAAGGAGCAAACAAACCCATTTTCCTCACACTACAGACACATACATGTATAAAGGCTGATTTTTATTTCTGTGTATGTATCATTCACAGACTTACACAAAGCTTTCTGAAAACTAGAACATAATGTGAAGACGAAGCGATTCACAATCAGAATGTACAAAAAATCACTTCAAGTTCTCATATTTTGAAAATGTGTCACAATACTACAATGTTCATTTCTGTTCAGACCGGTAGTATAATTAAGTAAAGTAACCTGTCATATTTTATATGTAGTACATGTGATGTGACATATTTCATTGTTTCTCTGACTGTTTCTCGTTGTTTCTCATTGTTTTTCTGGTTGTTTCTCGTGCTTTGTTTCTCTGGCTGTTTCATGTTGTTTCTCATTGTTTCTCTGTCTGTTTCTCCTTGTTTCTCTGGCTGTTTCATGTTGTTTCTCTGGCTGTTTCATGTTGTTTCTCATTGTTTCTCTGTCTGTTTCTCATTGTTTCTCTGGCTGTTTCATGTTGTTTCTCGTTGTTTCTCTGTCTGTTTCTCATTGTTTTTCTGGCTGTTTCATGTTGTTTCTCATTGCTTCTCTGTCTGTTTCTCATTGCTTCTCTGTCTGTTTCTCATTGTTTTTCTGGCTGTTTCTCTGACTTTGTTTCTCATTCTTTCTCTGGCTGTTTCTCGTTGTTTTCATTGTTAATCTGGCTGTTTCTCGGGCTTTGTTTCTCATTGTTTCTCTGGCTGTTTCTCGTTGTTTTCATTGTTTCTCTGGCTGTTTCTCGTTGTTTCTCATTGTTTTTTTGGCTGTTTCTCATTGTTTCTCTGACTTTGTTACGAGAATGGGTGTACAAAACAAAGGCTGCCGGCAGGACCACATTGGCATGCTCTAAAACAGAGTGTCAGTCAACTACCCTCTTTTATCATGTAATTCATCATGTTAAATGTAAAAGATAGTTTATTCTCACCGATACACATGGCGGGTGCGGTGGTGGTGGGTTTGTATCCATTGGGACAGATGCACCTGTAGCTTCCCACCATATCAATACACTGTCCTGGGTTACATACATTAGGGTTCTCTAAGCACTCATTGCGATCTGTGGCAGAACAGAGAAAAAATCATCATCATCATCATCATCATCACCACAATCTGCACTAATATACATTTACATTATCCTCCAAACTAAACACGTCAGTTTCAAATCATTAATAGTAACAATTTATTTTTGACTATAATTTAACACTTTAAAATGTACACACACAGACACACACAAACACACACTGACCCACACACTGTCCAGTGGGTGTGAAGCGATATCCTTGTTTGCAATCACAGCGGTAGCCTCCCGGGAGATTCACACACACAGCGTTCTGCTGACACACAGGTCCGTTCTGACACTCATCAATATCTACAGAGAGAACAAGTTATATCACACACACACACACACACACACACACAGAGACACACACACACAATAAATAGTGTTCTGTTTTAATATGTCATCAATATCAAATACACACAAATACCCGCAGAGTATCACATCACAAACCTTCACAGATGAGAAGCTTGTCATTGTAAACGAAGCCCATCGGACACTCGCATCTGAAGCTGCCAATCATGTTGATACATACTCCATTCTCACACACTCCTGGAATCTCCCGGCACTCATCGATATCTGACCAAACACATGGTTACAACAGTATCAGATCACACTCTTAAGATCTCATTTAATCTACTCAAGTCCAAAAGAAAATCCAAAATGCTCAGAGCGACTGGTTCTGTTGTTCTGTTTAAGAATTCCACCAATTTATGCTCATCGACTCATTCATCAGGTTTGGTCTGATACGTTCCATTTCACAAACAAAGTTAGAGAGTCAGAATTGTTCAGTGTTGCTGATAGGAACCAGCTGTCTGAAGTCTCTAAAAGCTACCTCACAGGATATTACATAAATAGTTAGGAATACACGGCCTGATGTTTTATGACAGGTTTGAGAAGATTTAGACTATATTTAAAATCAATTCACCGTGGAGGGGTACATGTAAGCAAAACAGCCCCCATTTTTCAACATTTTACCATCATATCAACATTGCAAATAAAAACTCAGAAGACACATGTACGTTCACTGGTGGGTTTGGATAGTAAATAAAATGGACACACTACCAATCACTTGTCCAGTGTAGATGTCAATGTAGTATCCTGGCCTTTCACTGCCACAAAGGATTGCAAAGTCATCTATAAAAGAAACACAATCACAGTAAAGACCAAATTCATTGTGGGTACAACCAATGACTGATATATTTTGTTATATATATATATTATATATATATAAAATCTGTATAAATATAAAAAAAAAATAACTGACCCAATAAATCGGTTGACCATTAATCGCTACACTGATGTATGGACACTATATGTGCATGTGTACATTTGTGTGTATGGTGTTTGTAAATAATGTTTAGTGATGAGCTGGTGAGTGTGTGTGATAATTACGGGTGCTGGGGACAGGGCACGGTTCACAGGGTTTGTTCCAGGCTCGACCGATGTTGTAGGAGCAGCAACACATTTTCTTCGTCATATTAAAGGTCAGTTCACCGTCACATGTAGCATTATCAGAGTAATAGTTCCTATAGCACAGACTGCGTCGCATATCTAAACAAACACAATCAAATATAACTCAAATAAAGCACAGTACATATCACCAAAAGCTGCTTAAATAACAATGAAGTTCTTTCTATCTGAAGTTATTAATATTAATCATTTTAGAAATTAAAACAAAATCATAATTTAACCATCACTTTATAGGTACATTTGAATAATCACATGATTGTACAGTATGACAATAATAACAATTTATAGTAGTGTCAAAGTGAAGGTATTAAGCCAACACTTTTTAAAGCATTATTTTTTAACGCCATTAATTTCCTTAGATCTAATGAAGTCATAAATACATTACAGTACCAGTCAAAACATTCTCATTCAATGTTTTTATTTTTTTCCTACATTGTAAATTAATACTGACATCATCCAGACTATGAAGGAACACATAAGGAATCACATAGTAAACATAAAAGTTTTAATCAAACCAAAACATATTTTAGATTTTAGATTCTTCAAAGTAGACACACAACTGATGTCTCAAACACATTAAGAGGCAAGAAATGCAAGTCATGAACTCTTGACAAGACACAGCTGTTAACTGAAAGCCATTCCAGGTGACTACCTCATAAAGCTGACTGAGAAAATGCCAAGAAAGCTGCCATCTAAGCAAGAGGTGCCTACTTTGAAGAATGTAAAATATAAACATATTCTGGTTTGTTTAACACTGTTTTGTTTACTAAATAATTACAGATGTGTTTATTCATAGTTTGGATGACTTTAGTATTAAACTACAATGCAGAATACTTTTAAATCATGAAAAACCACTGAATGTCCAGAATGTGTCCAAACGTTTGACTGGCGCTGTATTTTGCACACTTGTATAGATATAATAAAATCCACTGCTTTATAAATAAACAAAAATCTTTATTTTGGTTCAAACTTAACCAATAAGATAAATGTAGTTCTTTGCTATTCACCTAATCGTTTGACACCTAATAATTTATCAACTAACAAAAACAGTGTACATGCATAATTGTGCATTGTGTGTGTGTGTGTGTGTGTGTGTGTACAGTTTGTGTATGTATTCTGTTACTTACCCATACAGTTGTTTCCTCCGTTCACCTGCATGTAATCTGGTGGGCAGATGCAGGTGTAGTTTCCAATGGTGTTGTAACACTGACCGGGACCACAGATTCCAGGTCTTTCACACTCATCCACATCTACACACACACAGCAGAATTACAGTTACACTGTTTCACACATATACCAGCTGTCTAAATCGTCTGCCGCTGTTAAAGAGCCCATTTTAATATTTTCTTGTATTTATAAAGCTCTAAAAATGTAATTTTACATGTAATTCATATAAAATATGACAGTTTGCCTTTTTGAATTAAATTATTAACATCTTTTTCACAATATCCTAATTGTTTGATTATATCTAACAGAATTGTTTCTTTGGATTATCTAGTTTATTTGCTGTAAAGAACAAAGTTTGGTCATCACATGTATTTTTTAAATTACACCAGTATCACACTTTATTTAACATAATGAAGTATTAAGATGAACCAAACAAAACCCTGATACCTGATAATAACTACAAATAATACTGCACTGCCATGAGGAGAGGTTTAGAAAGGCTTAAAGGCACATTTACATTTAGAAAATCACTGCTACTGTATAACTGTTATTTATATTTATGATAATATTAGTGTTTTTCAGACATCAGTTCACTCAAGCTTGGAAATCAGCGCACTAGTTCATCTTTGGTGTCAAACGTTTCATTGCTCTTGGGTGATGGCAGAGCTCTGGTCATACGGTATAAATTGTAATTTAATATAAAAATCTTATTTGACTCTATTTTTCTCAGCATGAGCATATGGAAAAGAGCTGCTGACTCAAGAGCATACTTATAACAGAAGCTCATGCATTTGGACTTAAATAAAGTGAAATGATTGTCTGGTAATGGGCTGCACGCTAAGCTACAGCAGACAGAGATTGGGCTGAAAAATGGTGGAGTAATCATTTAATCAGCATTGAATTCACCCCCCGCTGTTATTAGATAGGTGTTACACAGTAGAGAGTCATCTGTTAAATCCTGCTACAGTGCTTTTACTGTTCTTCCCTGCTGTTAGAAGATCAACACTTACGTCATTAAAGCCCAAACGATATCCTCCTCAGCGATTACATCACTGAGCACTTAAATCTGACTCACACTGCTTTCAAAACTCTATAAACACAATATTCATCTTAGAGAACATCTTCAGGGGTTCCTCAGAGTTTATAGCAGAAGAGTTTATTTATTCCATGCCTGTGAGTTTCATTTGGTGACAGTTTTCAGGCAGAGTCACATTGTTTTACTGAGAGGATTGTAAGGTTTTAAAGACGTATTTGATTTTGACAGGGATTTGTTCCGTTTCCGTGTGTTTACATTTAAGAAAAAGGATCCAGGTTTTTTCAGTCCTCTCGATCTTTATTCCAAATATAGTTGATCAACCAAGACTCTCTGGTGGTTTTACACTGGAGTTATGAGGCTAATGGAAGTTTATACCCCACCAATGGGCTAACATGACTAAATCATCATATTGCTGCTGTTGGATCAAAACCTTGTATCTCCAATTTTTTTGGTTTTTCACTTCTTTGCATTGTTTGAAAGCCAGTTTTTTTTATTATGTGAACATTTCGTGACCTCTAGGTCAATATAAGTGCAACAAAATGACTTTGAAATTACATCTTCTTCCCTTGATTTTTTTCATCCTCTGTAAAGTAATAATTTTTCACAGATACAAGGTTTTGTTCTGGCAGCAGGAATATGCTGCATTGCATTTGAGCTGAGAATTCAGAATTTCTAAGTAGGAAGTGTTTATTTATGCTCCTACAAGTCAGATTTCATACTCAGAAAGACAGGAGAGCCTCGATAACCCCAACCTCAAATCCAAGATGACTGCACAGTGCAGCAACAATGTAAAAGCTGTAGTATTACTATCCTGTAGAGTCTTTTGTTGATTGGTGATTGTTGGTTCTAAGGCTGCCATCTCAGCCTACAAAGACTGCATCACTGACATGATGATACCACTGTCACCTCATCTACTGTTAAATCTGGGAGTCACATTTGACATTTGACTCTCTACTTTGTATCACACATTAAATCTTGGACCATGTCTGCATTTTTTTTTCACCTTTGCAGAATCAGCAGGCTCCGCCCCCTGCTTTCTCCTCACGCCTGAATTAATGAACTGCTCTTTTCTGGGGCTTACCTGCCAAAACTCTACATCCTCTTCCAATATTCAGAACTCTGCTGCTCTCCATCAAATGGCTACATGCCTCTGAATGCATCTGCTACAGTTTCCTTCTGTGACCTATAAGGCCTTGCATGGATTAGCTCCATCCTATCTTTCTGCTCTCTTACAGCCTCGTGCTCCTCCACGCTCACTTAGGTCCTGTGATTCTGCTCTTCTGGTTGTCCCAAGTTTTAGTTTGTCCACTATGGGTGGCAGGGCTTTCGGTGTTGCTGCCATTACCCTCTGGAATGCCTTGCTCTTAGATTATCACCCTCTCTGTATGTGTTTATATCCAATCTAAAATCCTACCTGTTCTCTACCTTCTTTCATTCTCCTTAAAGTGTTTTTGTTTCATTTCATTGATTGTAAAGCATCTTGGGTTTGTGAAATGCGTTATATACAGTAAGTGTAACTTTTTATTATTATTAGGCAAAATGTAGAAAGCTGCATGACCCAAGGGCCTCAAATACAAATGAGATCACACAGGCATCTGTGTTGAAGTCAGGGTGTGTGTCCTACAAAGAAATAAAAAAAGAACAAGGTGTTTTACCTTCACACACTCTAGTTTCCTCGTTGAGTGCGAAGCCTTTTGGACACTCACAATGAAAACTCCCGAATGTGTTAATGCAGTTCCCTCCCTGACACAACCCAGGGAGCTCCTGGCATTCATTTATGTCTGCGACAGAAAGAGAGAGAGTATAGGAGGTATAGGAAGAGTATAGGAAGATGTGCTTCTCCATCTTTAAGACTAAAGTATTATACATCTGATTGCTTGTGATACTGTATAATTTAATACAATTCAAATGCAAAGTAACTCAAAAGAATCTGATGATACAGTCCAATACAGTACAGATTTATAGTGTTTGTAGCTCTTCCTCCTCAATGATAGTCCTGATGTGACCTGCCTGGACTCACCTCTAACTCATGCCAAACATTTGATTTGATGAGACACTGACAGGTGAGTGTAATTGAGAAAGTAAATATTTCTGATCACATTTGTAAATGTGAGGCCTCTATTAATATTATTAGAATAAATATATTAGAGATATTGGATTATAGAAACAATCCTTTTCTTAACTGGAGCAACTGCATCATGAACAGTGCATACTTGTGCACTGACCAAATCACTGACAACACGTGCAACAGAATAACTTAATTGTCATTACACAAATACATAACACGTGTATTTTATGCGTAAGTGAAGCTGTGTCGTATGTTGCTGCAGTAATGTGATAGATATGAACATGACCCTCACCTTCGAGTATAACAGTGATAGGATTTGGTCTGAAGCCCTCTCCACCAGGACACAGAGACTTATATTCAGCTGAAAAAGAGGGAAAAACAAACAAAACATCATGTTTATAGACAGTTGGCATCTGGATCTGATCACAAACAGAAATACAGGTGGTTTATTTATTTGAAGGTTGTGTATGTCTGAGTATGTGTATTAACTATTCTGAGCATCTAAGACTGATGAAAGCCTTGGTCTGGCCAGTAGCTACATATGGATGTGAAGCCTGGACACTGAAGAAAGAGGAAGAAAGATGTATTCAGGCTTTTGAGAACAAGTGCATCAGGAAGTTGCTGAAGATCTCATGGATGAAGATGATGACCACTGAGCAAGTCTATGAGATGCTAGAACTCAAAAGGAGTTACTGATGCACGTTAAATCCCACAAGTTACGTTACTTCGGTCATGTGATGAGGCAGCACATGAGAACATTGAAGGAAGTGTTATGACTGGACTTGTGGAAGGAGTCAGAAGACGTGGAAGACCAAGAACAACCTGGATGGATAACATCAAGACGTGGACTGGATTATCAGGTGCTAGCCTACTACAAGCAGCCAGAGACAGATGGCATTGGAGAGAAGTGACTCGTCTGTGCAGCCTACCATCGCGAAGAAGTGACGCCGTGTGACACATGACATTCTGAGCATCCTAAACATTTCTGCCACCTCCAACAAGAACAATCTAATATGTCTCTAAACTTCACTTGTGTCATTGTTACAACACAATCTATGTTTGTTTCATTTGTGAATTTTGATGTTTTGGCCGATCTGTGTATAAAGCAAGAGTAATGGTGCAATATAACTGAAATGTAGTGTTTGAGTTTGTGTTAGTAAGTGTGTATGTAGGGTTGGAACACAGCGGCATTATCTGTATCTATTTAATGCTCAAAATATCTGTATTTTTATCAGATTTTAACCAGAAGTGGGTGTGGACTATCTCAAATTTAAGGGTTAAGTGGTTCTCTAAGCTGCACATTCCAGTTTTCCAAATTTCCACAGAAAGGCTGTTCTGTACAGGCTATACAGAGTAGCAGCTCTGCACATTTTAAAAAGTAAACACTTATCTGATTTCAGTCAATAAATGTGTGAATTTAAGAATAATGTATAATTTAATTTTGATTTCTGCCCAGTGTTCTCTCGAGCCTGTGTGACACATTATTTGTTCATTCTGAATAAACTATTTGATTACATCCTATGTGACTGTGTGTGTGCGTGTGTGTGTGTGTGTGTGTGTGTGTGTGTGAGAGAGACTTACAGGTGTTGAGTGGAGGACAGGTCTCACATGGTGTTCCCCAGGCCAGTCCCAGTGAACAGCAGCATGAGGCTTTAGAAACGCCCACTCCAATCTCATTGGAGCAGTCCAGACTCTCAGAGGCGTCGCCACGGGAACGCACTTCCAGGTAACAGTTACCAGAGCGAGTGTCTATAACAAATATCAGCATTATCACATCAACAACATCAAAACATAAATCAAGCAAATGTGCAAATATATCCAAATAAAATAAAATATATACATACAGTTGCATGAAAAAGTAGACAAACACAGTCTGTTAACTAATAATACACAAATAATTATTTTTTCATGTAATTTTTATATAATTTTATATTTTCATGTTTTTATTGAACACAACATGTAATCGTTCACAGACCAGGATGGAAAAAGTATGTGAACCTTTGGATTTAATAACTGGTTGACTCTCCTTTGGCAGCAATAACCTCAACCCGAGTGGTCTAAGACGCTGGATTTAGGCTCCAGTCTCTTTGGAGCGTGGTTCGAATGCCAAGCAAGATTTATGGGGGCAGCCATGGTCTAGTGGTAAGGATCTGGTCTTGTGACCAGAAGGTCGCCGGTTCGATCCCCAGACAGGACATGACTGAAGTGCCCTTGAGCAAGGCACCTAACCCCCTAACTGCTCCCTGGGCGCCGGTGGATAAGTGCTGCCCACCACTTCGGGCACAAATTCTCACATGAATGGGTTAAATGTGGAGGTCAAATTTGATTGTGTGAAAATCACATTGGCAAATTGGTGAATCTTAATCTTAAACCCAACGTCTTCTGTAGTTACAGGTCAGACCTGCACAACAGTCAGGAGGAATTCTGGACCATTCCTCTTCAAAAAACTCTCAGTTCAGCAATATTCTTGGGATGTCTGGTGTGAATCGCTCTCTTGAGGTTATGCCACAGAATCTCAATCGGGTTGAGGTCAGCACTCTGACTGGGCCACTCCAGAAGGTGTATTTTCTTCTGTTAAAGCCATTCTGTTGTTGATTTACTTCTGTTGTGGGTTGTTGTCCCATCCTCTGGTAAGCTTCAGATGGCAGACAGATGGTCTTCAGTTTTCCTGCAAAATGTCTTGATAAACATATAGGAATTTATTTTTCCATTGATGACAGCAATTCGTCCAGGCCCGGAGGCAGCAAAGCAGCCCCAAACCATGAATCCCACTCCACCATATTTCACAGTTGGGATGAGGTTTTGATGTTGGTGTGGTGTGCCTTTTTTTCTCCACACAGCGCTGTGTGTTCTTTCCAAACAACTCAATTTTGGTTTCATCTGTCCACAGAATATGTTACCAGTACTGCTGTGGAACATCTAGGCGCTTTTTTGCAAACTTCAAACGTGCAGCAATGTTGTTTTTTGGACAGCAGTGGCTTCCTCCGTGGTGTTCTTCCATGAACTCCATTCTTGTTTAATGTTTTACTTATTGTAGATTTGTCAACAAAAATGTTAGCATGTGTCAGAGATTTCTGTACGTCTTTAGCTCACACTCTAGGATTCTTCTTCACCTTATAGAGCATACTGTGCTGTGCTCATCTTTACAGGATGACCACGCCTAGGGAGAGTAGCAACAGTGCTGAACTTTCAACATTTGTAGACTGTCTTACCATGGACACATGCACATCAAGGCTTTTAGATATACTTTTATAACCCTTTCCAGCTTCATGCATGCCAACAATTCTTGAAAGTAGGTCTTCTGAGAGCTTTTGTGTGTGAGGCATGGTTCACATCAGGCAATGATTCTTGAGAACAGCAAACTCAAAACTGGTGGGTGTTTTTTATAGGGCAGGGCAGCTTTAACCAACACATCCAATCTCATCAAATTGACTGGATCCAGGTTGGCTGACTCTTGGCTCAAATTAGCTCTTGGAAAAGTCATTAGCCTAAAGGTTCACATACTGTCACTTCATCAGAACACATTTAATGACCAACTTATGCAGAAATCCAAGTAATCCCAAAGGGTTCACATACTTTTTCTTGCAACTGTATTTACAAAACACCAACTGAAGCAGAAAACTACACAATCATCCCAAAACCCTTCGAACAACAGAAAACAAATCTTTTAATGTGGACTTTTAAGAAAAAGTATGAAGAGTAGATTTTCTGTAGGAACTGATCCTACAGAAAAACTTAATTAAAAAGAAAAAAAGACATTTTAAAGTTTTATAGCCATGGGCAGGTTTATTTGTGGTTTTCTTGCTAATTAAAAACATTAGTTTGACAAGTACTGACCATCATTAGAGCAATATAGACCAATATAATGTTTATTAGGAGGAGCATGGTGTTCCTCTAGCAGGGTGGGTATTCTGTTTTTGGTTGTGTGGAGGTTTGTTTCCGGTTGTGTGTTTAAAGTCCCCTAAAGTTGTAATACAAATCAAACCATTACACTCTAAGTACAAAACGTTTTATGAAAATGTATAACTACGCCATTGCAAATAAGTCCATCACTGTGTGAAGATGTGAAGCTTCTTGGTAAGCTGCTGCTATCAGACACAGTCACAACACTGAATAGAGTCCCCACAGCTGCTAACCACACAATACAGACATTAGCTATGTTACTGTTACTGGTAGAGCTGGACAATTAATCAAAAATGAATCAAAACAAACATCTTCTTCTGGAAGACTTCTAGAACAAGTAGACTCTTTCACGTATTTGGGATGCAGAGTAACAAAAGCTGCAGACTGTGCCAGTGAAGTGAAGTCAAGAATGGCCATGGGCATGTTGGTGATGGTCAAATTGACAAAGATGTGGAAAAGCAAGTCAATCAGCACCAACACCAAACTAAGACTGATGAAAGCCTTGGTCTGGCCAGTAGCTACATATGGATGTGAAGTCTGGACACTGAAGAAAGAGGAAGAAAGACGTATTCAGGCTTTTGAGAACATGTGCATCAGGAAGTTGCTGAAGATCTCATGGATGAAGATGATGACCACTGAGCAAGTCTATGAGATGCTAGAACTCAAAAGGAGTTACTGAAGCACGTTAAATCCACAAGTTACGTTACTTTGGTCATGTGATGAGGCAGCACATGAGAGCATTGAAGGAAGTGTTATGACTGGACTTGTGGAGGGAGTCCGAAGACGTGGAAGACCAAGAATAACCTGGATGGATAACATCAAGACATGGACTGGATTATCAGGTGCTAGCCTGCTACAAGCAACCAGAGACAGATGGCATTGGAGAGAAGTGACTCGTCTGTGCAGCCAACCATCGCGAAGAAGTGACGGCGTGTGACATGACATGACATGACAAACAAACATTCAGAACCTCTAATTAACAGAATCTTGCCCATGTCAATTATTTAAATTATTTATTTATTCTTGTAATATTTTTTCTAAATTATCTTAATATTCTGCTCACTGTGCATGTTCATGTGCTGTCCCATTAAAGACATATGACCACATATGTAGTGAACATGACTCAGAACAAAAACAGGTTTATGGGTAAGCCAAGTGCACAGAGGCTACAGAGGCTACAGACTTGCACACATCCAATATCAAACTACATGCTGTGAGAATCTGCAGAGCTCTGTGTCGAGTGAATGCTGATCGGCTTTCCTGTAGTGTTGGGGGTAGGATTCAACCCAAATAATTCAATCTAAAACAGAGAATTTTGAGGTCTGTTCTTAACTTCTGACCCATCTTTGACATATTACATGGCTTATTAGCTAATTAATGGGAACAAACACAAAAATGTGACTTTCTTTTTTGTTTTCGGCTTATTCTCACTCCGACTGACCCCTTGTGTACATGTACAAGTAACATTCAAGTAAGTGGGCAGAAGCATTTGTGAATGTCTGTGAATGATGCGAGCAAATGTTCACAGAGAAGCATATGCAGAAGTACAAATCAGCATTTAAACTTTTTAAAAGTGCACATTTTTGAGTGTTTTGAATGAGGAAAGCTTTAGTAGAGTCGCTGGTGCTCACTCACCGACACAGCCGACTCCCGTTGGGTTGAGCTGGAAGTCAGGAGGACAGTTACAGATGTAACTTCCAGGAGTGTTCACACAAAACCCACTTATACAGGTGGTGGGGTCAGCACA
>BRDA01014122.1:24812-36441 GCA_036984385.1 Crenuchus spilurus
AGAGAGAGAGAGAGAGAGAGAGAGAGAGAGAGAGAGAGAGAGAGAGAGAGAGAGAGAGAGAGAGAGAGAGAGAGGAGAGAGAGAGAGAGAGAGACAGAGAGAGAGAGAGAGAGAGAGAGAGAGAGAGAGAGAAAGAGAGAGAGAGAGAGAGAGTGATGACCACTAATAAGTTTGCGTTGGTTTTGGTCTCTCCATTATTCCAATCCAATTCTTTATATTTACTTTTGTTCTCTGTGACAGCTTTGTGGGAGCTGTGTGTATAACTTTGTATTTATCTCTTGGTGGGGACCAAATATATGAATGATATGATATGAATACAGATCAGATCTATAGAAGTGGGGCAATTACACTGGTCCTCACAAGGAAATGTAAAACTAGAAGAGCAGAAAGGTTGTCCTTTGTTACTGAGGTTAAAGATTGGTTTAGTTGTAGTATTACTCAGCTACAGTATTACAGGAGTCAGTCTAATGTCCTCATAAATTTAGTAATACCAAAGTATGTGTGTATGGATGTTATCCACTGCATCCATGATGGAAATCTTTCTGTAACAGATATATAATTCCCTATCCAAGCTAACCACACTGTTACAACATTAACTGTAATAAACATCTGACTTATGAGATTGTGGGATTTAAGATGACTGAATTAAGCTATTATTATACATCAGCACATTCTGTGTAGTGCTGTAAACTACTGTAAACTGTAAATTATTGTAGGATGAATGGTTTTCTATTTATTCTGTTTTTTACTTCTGCTTTTGACTCTGATTTTGTCTAATTTTGTTACTCTTCACTTTTTGGACCGGGATTTTTGACCTGTTTTACTGCCTTTTCTACTAAAGTTAACTCCCCACACTTCAGCCTCAGTAGTTCTTATGTTTGCCTGTTTGGATATGTTGAGTGCACTCGGTGAAGGGGTAGAAGACTCACCATGACCCTGACCAGGATTAAGCAGAAAAGATAATTGAGTGATGGATGAATATGTTGAGGTTACCTGTGCAGTTTCCTCCACTGCGGTCCAGCTCAAAGCCAATATAACACTCACATCTGAACAAGCCTGGAATGTTCTGACAACGGCCATTTACACAGATGTCAGCAAAGGTACACTCATCAATGTCTGAATGAAGAGAGAAAGAGTTGTGGGAATTGTAGTGGGGAAAACACCTCTGATTAATGATTTTTATGGTAATTTTTATCTTTAAAATAAATCTTTTTTATCTTTTTTTTCTGTAAAGCACTTTGAGATGCATGTATGTATGAAAGGTGCTATACAAATAAAGAGTATTATTATTATTATTATTATTATTATTATTATTATTATTATTATTATTATTATTAACATTCACAGATGCTGCTGATATGAGGATATGAGAAAATGAGCAAAGGCATGTTGTACTGAAACATGTTTCACTACAGAAAATACAAATGTCATATATTACTTTGTGTTAGATTGTGACACACTTTTTCCTACAAATACATAAAGGAACAAAGACATCACTTTAAACTTCCATTACTTTCACAATAAACATTGCTGAGTACTGAGAAAATATTTAAAAAAATATTAAATTCATTGCTGGTAAGCTAAATTCTCAACTGTAAGAGAAACTAACAGTGTCATTATGTCATATAACATATAATATACATTATATCCAGTAACTGATTAGACTATTAAATTACTTTGTACTTAAATTAGAATGCCCACATTGTTAGTGAAGTGTTGTAAAATGCTGTAAAAAGACAGTGTGTCTCTGTACCTTCACAGGCTTTTCCATCACGTGTTGGGATGAAGCCCATATCACATTCACACCGGTAACCACCGGCAACGTTCAGACAGTGACCATTTTCACACAGATTCACATTTTCTGCACATTCATCAGAATCTGTAATACACACACACACAATGTGATCAAGTTTAGAAATTTCCTGCACACTACTGAAAATTACGGACCATGTTGGAACTTCAACCCTCTAGAGTCGGTTCTCCCGCCAGCAGTATATTAACAAAATTACGTACTAACACTTATAAAACTGCAAGATTTTACACTACATATATTTTAGATTCTTGTGAGAGAAGCATAATTAAGCAGAAGCACATCTGGGAGACTGAGGCAGACAAGCTGAGCATGTTTTCCCGCCAAAAGACACACTCTATCATTCATATGATAATGACATGGTAATTCCAGACATTCCATCGGTGGATTCCAGTGGCCAAGAATCTGTGGAATGTTGACAAACAAGCTGAGGTGATCCTGAACAATAGACCTGTCCTGACTGTTCACACTTATCTCATAAATATCCAATGTAGGGTTAGTGGCTAAGGAAAACAAGAGTGTCACCTCACATTTGTTAAGCTTTACAAATAAAACCACATACAATTTCTGAAGACTGTAATAAATATTGTGAAACAGACACCTCTGTTTATTCAGCTCTGAGGCCAAAAGTCTTGGCTAGAAAAGTTTACAGTGTTTTTTCACAATATATCATCACATCTGAAAATTGGTTTTTGGAAAGTCTAAGTTTAGAGCAGATTTAATCAAAATATAGATTTATGACACTTATTGTTCTGACACTGTTGTTGCTGAGTTTGTGCTGAACAAAAGCCTGTGTAACATTTTGGAAAAATCATTTTAGATGGGTGTAATTTGTAAAATAGATAAGGCAAGTCAGACTACATCAGAGTGTCTGAAATACCCTCAAACTCCAGAGGGTTAAGTGGATGTTCTTATCCTGGGAAGCTAAAAATCTCTATACCTGTACAGTAGAGGCCATCTCCGGTGAATCCATCCTTACACACACAGCGGTAAGAGCCCATTGTGTTCATACAGTCTGCATTGGGGCTGCACAGGTGTGTACCGTTAGAACACTCATCCAGGTCTATAACACACACACACAAACACACACACACACACACACACATGACAGTACAGATTAACTGAGAATATCCTGTTTACCTCCACTCCATGTGTGGGAAAGTCAGCACAGTGTGAGAGAGGTTCACCTGTACATACGATTCCGTTCCCGATCCATCCAGGTGCGCAGTGACACTTAAAGCTGCCGGCTGTGTTGGTGCAGCTGGCATGGCGGTCGCAGTTATGAGCTCCGATCTCGCATTCGTTAATATCTGCAGTTAGCACACACATTTGAATTATTTACACAAATAAGAATCATATTTTTTTTCTGTTTACCTGATATATTGAGGAATGACTATAAAGACAATTTGAGCTTCAACATAAGGCTCATGGATCTTTTGAGACTGGATGTAACCATTTGTGTGAAGTCAAAACATTCTGTCCACTCTCACAAAAACATTTATCTTGTAACAGTGTGGCATGTGATGGTCTGGGATATCTTAGACAGTAAGACAGTGTTTGATTCTCGTAGTGAATGTGTTGGGTGTGGAAGAAACGGGCAGATGTGAAGACCTAAGAAGACCTGGATCGGAGCATCTCTGAAACAGTAAGGCTTGTGGGCTCAGCAGTGGTCATGCCTAATCCATAGCAATTCCACTTCAAAACATACAGCTCTAAAAGGATCTGCTGCTAATGTCTTGGTGTCACATACCACATGACACCTTCAGAAGTCTTGTAGAGGCCATAACCTGAAGTCTCAGTTCTGGCTGACACAGGAAGGACCAACATATTAAGTATATTGGTCATAATGTCATAATGTCTTATTGGTCATAATGCTCACTAGTGTAGGTAATAGACAACATTAATAGGTAATGGACAGGTGAATGCTAAACTGATGTCTATGTTCTATTGTTGGATATAATTTTGCTAATCAAACACAGCAGTTCATTCATCACTTGACCAGCTGTTAAGCTGTAAACTCTTTCTTTCATTCTCTCTCTCTGTGCTTGTTGTGATCTGACCGCAGAGTCTTTACTATGCATAATCCCTAAAAAATGCTACAAACACATCCGACCACAGTCGAGTCAAATTCAAAGGAAGTTTCAAACAAAGACTGAGTTCTCTGAGAGAACAGGAAATGATCCAGAGTGATTACAGAAGTGCTTTACTGTGCACATGTGGACGAAAGACACCACATATAGTCTGAACTTACATTGTTCAGACGTTTGGAGATGCATCTCTTCTTAATATGTTCTGTTATTTTATACATACAGTTTAAGTTACTTAATGTAAAAGTAGTACACAATAAAAATCTATGTTATGAATTCTACATACATGATTAAATCATTAAAAATATGGAGCTAACCAAAATAATGTCATCACTTACCAAAAATCAATAATTGCTGGTAAAATAGAAGTTTTTTTACTTTGTATTTCTGTCAATTTGATAAATATTTTTCTTTGTTGTTGATGTGTGTATGTTTTAAGCATGTCAGTTAAATCCTGAGCAAAGGTGTCAAAAGTATTGACATTCATTACTCAGGTAGAAGTACAGATACTAGGGTTTAAAAAGACTTTTATAGAAGTTGAAGTATCAACTTAAACTTTTTACTCAAGTAAAAGTACAAAAGTACTGGTTTTAAAACTACTTAAAGTATAAAAGTAAAAGTAATGTAAGGAAAACAAATGTCAAAATTTAGGCTGTGCCACAGGGGCATATAGTGCACTACCCCACCCCCACCCCCAAAATATATTTTTTTTTCTAAAAGCCATAATGACTATAATATTGTATTAAAATAGTAATGTTGACATTTTTGGGGATGTACAGGATACCCGTTTCAGCTGCATTTATGTCCCTTGAAAATTAATACATTTAGTTATGTGAGAGCCATTCTGCACTAAATATATATTTAATAGCAATTATATTGCTATTTTGTGTTTTATGTTCTTCTAGGTTATTTAGGAGCATTGTTTTAGTATTTAGAGTAAATCCTTTATTTTTCTGGCAATCGATTGCTTTCCCTGATTACAAACTTAATCTGTACTCCATTACTTTTCCCTGAGGAGATCAGGGCAGTAGTTTAAGGTAGCACGAGGAGCTACAGTTACTTTAGCCTGTTATGCTAAGCAACATGTTTGATTTATTCCTTTGTTTGTTATCCTGGAACAAACAATACAAACAGACCTGTGTGAAAAACAAGACAGAATACACTTGTTTAAGGACTACACTTTGTCTTTTTCTGTTGCTTTTGGAGGATATTGGATCCGCAGGCACGAGTTAGAAACTGTGCTTATAGCACTGCGTTGCGTTTACTGGAGAGTGACGAGACACATGATGTGCAGGTACCAATAGGCTATCAGAATGGTATATGTTAATACTTATCATCCAACCACAGTCAAATTCACTCTTTCGGGATGGCGCAATTTATCTGGATAGAATGTTTTTTGAATGATGACAAACCGAAATGAAACACGTAGAAATAACGAGGCTGTTTTTAAAATGTAAGGAGTAGATAATTGCATGCAAATGTAAGTAAGTAGAAGTAAAAAGTCGTCCAAAAATAATTACTCCAGTAAAGTATAAATAGCCAAATTTTCTACTTAACTATAGTAACAAAGTATTTGTACTTTGTTACTTGACACCTCTGATCCCAAGTGGCTCAGGGGGCTAAGACGCTGACACTATGACCAGAAGATCGCAAGTTTGAATCCTGGTCATGCTGTTTGCCATTTACAGCCAGGGCTCGGGAGAGCAAAAATTGTCCGTGCTCTCCCTGGGTGGGTAGATGGCGCTCTCTCCCATCACTTTCACACTACAATGTCCGCTGGCTCAGGCGTCTACTGATTGGTCCATCAGAGCCGAGGATGCTGCGCTTTCCTCAGAGCGCGTTGGCTCCCCAGTGACAGTGTATCAGCGGTCGTTGGAAAAGAGGCAGTGGCCACATCACACGCATCTGAGGAGGCTTGTTCTTGTCTTCACATGCTATAGTCAGGACATTGTAAAGTGATGGGGAGAGCCCCTAGTAAATGTGGGATGGCTACTACTACATTGGGAGAAGAAAAAATGGGCAAATACTACAACTCAAATAAAAAAGTCACACTGGCTAAAAGAAAAATGATGAAAAATCCATTAGCCAGTGTGACCCAAAGACACAAACATTTATTAACAGCAAAGTCTGCTAAAATACTAACATAAACAAGAATGAGCCACCATGAGCTCTGATATGTAAGACAGCACAAAATTGTAATGTAAAAAAATTCTCTGGTGCAAACTGTCCTCAAAATTGCGAATATATGTGTATGTAAATAATAAATATCAACATTAATCAAGAATTTGCCCCATTTAACTGTTTTTACAAAATCAGTTGGTCCAGGATGCAGGATTTGGAGTCGGCATTCTGGAGATTTCTAACATTACTCATAGTTTATCTTGCAGATCTCCACCCTGTATAATCTGAGTGCCTGTTTATTATATTAATCTGTTTATAATCATAGGTCTCATAACTCATGTTTACGGGGACAACTCTCTCAGCCCATCCAACTTTTATCCCTCATGTTAGTTTTGGTGTCACACATACAGAGACTGCTGCAAACTGTCAGTAAAGCTCTGCATTAGTGTCAGTGGAGTGTCTAGTTAATATCAGGCTGGACCACAAGTTTTAATCAGGCTAAGCATAGGCTGACTCTAGTTGGACCATGATAGTTGCACCATGCTGTTTACATAATTATGTCCACAATAATTATGTCTTAAATCAAACCATTGTTGTTCATGTACAACATAACTGATTAGAAATGAACTGGACTGGAGACAGTAGTCTAGATATTATATTCTGTCAGATCTTATAAAAAAAGGCCAGAGACCCTTCTCTCTGTACTTCACTCGCTCTCTCCTGATCCTGAGTGAAGGCTACACTAATTAGAGAGAAACAGGGCAGGGGTCTGCACTTTCCCAAACACAAAAACCACATGAGGCATGGAGTGAGGACACTGACCTACATGTGTGTGCACTGGTTCTCGACTTGATGGCTGTAAGTGCTTGGCAACCTAAAATTTCCCTGAAGTTCCAAGGCTCAATAACCCCAGATCCTTCCAGAAAGCAGGGTTATTTACCCCAGCTCTGCCCCAGACTACCCAACCAAGCACAGGACATTTCACAACATGACCTGCTTTCATAGCCAATTAAGTTGTGAGGGAAACAAAGTGATTGATAAACACCATACACACACACAGCTCCTGACAAACTCGGCTTGGTTTATTGCCCTCTAGAGCAGGATCTCGTTAGCCATAATCACTGGCATGTTTCGTGGCTCTTGGCTGGAATGTTCATCTCCTCCAAATATGATTCTGATAAAAGACGCAGGGAGCGATGGCGTGCCTGAGGACACTGTGTTGTTTAAATAATATTACTTTCATTAAAGTGCAATTTCAGCTGCACTCAACACAAAAGTCAGGCCTTAATGCAAAGATTCATCAGCATCAGATCACATTAATAGTCTTTATACAGGAAAGCATCTGGGAAGTAATTTCCATATGTAGACAATATATTACATAAACACAATTTTGTCTGTTCTGTTAGCTTACTTTTATCCACTCTTCACATAGAAATTAGGAATATTTGACAGCGAGTCCCTAAAGGGGAGATTTCTAACATCAGTCACTGATTTATCTGAGAGATCTGTGCTCTGAATGATTGAAAGTGCATTCAATCCCATAATTTGCAGACCAGAAGAGGACGTGTTCTTTTGAATGATTGAATGGTTTTTCACATTCTTTGAGAGTTTTTCCTCATGAGTCTTGGTCCCTCTCAGTGGTTGTTATTCATATTCTTATGTTTTCCTTGTACGTGCTGTAGTTCCTAGAGTTCTTCCTCATATTATAGAAAGGTTTTCATATATACATATATTAGGTCTTGGATCCTCTCAGTGGTTCTTCTTCATGTTGCCAGAGAGTTGTTCCTGTCTCTCTAAGTGATGATCATTTAGAGATGCAAGCACAGTTCTGGATTAAAGCTGCTTTGGGACAATGGCAAATTTAGTTAAAACAGGAAAGATAGAGTCCAGATTTCACTTGGTTTGTATCACCATTCCGTGTAATGCCGATTTTCCTTGCTGGGTGAACAAACAGTCACATTCCAATGTTGAAATAGCACAAAAATGATTTTTTTGGCCTAAATGTGACCCAGATGTGATTTCTTTTGTTCATATCTGATTCACCACTATGGCTCCTATCACTGTGGTCTTCGTCCAATGTGGTAAGATACTTTATCTGTGTATGTTACGTAGCTGAAAGTTGTGTGCATTAAGGGCTGGGAAGTGAAGGTTTCAGTTCAGATTTGTTCAGAGTCTGAGCTCATCTGATGGCCGTCTCACATGCCGGCTCCGATCCTGAGCCTTCTCCAAACACGTGGCTCCTTTTCCCAGCAGCGTGCGGAATTCCTCCATGTTTAAAGAGTCAGAATTCCTGAGCGGTGACTCGGAGTGGGACGCTCGTTCCCCGAAGTCTCTCATGGGGCGCTTCCGAAGGAATGGGAAAAACATGAGCCCTCTGTAGGGGAGAGCAACATGTGTCTATGTGTGTATGTGCGTGTTTTGGGGGGGTGCTTTCCATCAGGGCTTTGGTGTTTGGAAGGATCTGTGTGTTTGTCAGGCTAGGGTCAGTTGGCCATGAGTGTGTGTGAGTAATACAGGCCGATCTGTAATGGAAGCCAGAAGCCTCATAACATTGCCAGGGAGGAACGAGTGTGACCTGCTAACACGCTGTACATAAAAAAGTATTTATATGTACTATTAATAATATGGCCCATAGGTATTATATATATATTTCTAATAACAATATGGCACAAAGGTATATAGACACTTATTCTTATTATTAATGTTACACTTATATAGCGCCGTTCTTGATACTCAAGGATGCTTTTACAATCGACACACTCCATTTACACATACTCAACTACACACACCAGTGAGAAGCGGCAGCCAGTCGCACACAGCGTACTCTCAAATGGAAGTGACCGTCCACCTGGAGGACTGCATCGAGCACTAGGGGGATCACCCAGGACAGAGTGCCCACCATATCTGGGCAAATACATTCATACACACACCAGGGTATTTTTTTTTAGAGTAGCCAATTCACCTGATCCCAATGTTTTTGGGCTGTGGAAGGAACCAGAGTCCCCGGAGGAAACCCACACAGACACGGGGAGAACATGGAAACTCCGCTCAGATGGGGACTCGAACTCAAGATCTCAGCGCTGAGAGGTGAACGTGCTAACCACCAAGCCACCCCAACAAACCAAGAGAGGCTGTGTGTATTAGTACATATGACAGAGGCGTGTTTATCACTGTCTCACATCAACATTTTCTTGTAATTACACTTGTCAATCATTTGGGATTTGAAGATATGAATTGTTGCAGTTTTGCAAGTGGAAAACATTCTGCCCATTTGTGCTGTAAATAAGACATGGGCTTTTCAACAGTCTGTGGTCACTGATGTCTGTTCTACTCTTCATGATGCTCCATACACTCTGAATAGGAGACAGATCTGGACTCTAGGCAGGTCAGTTAAGCACACACTCTGTGTCTACAGAGCCACACTGTTGCAGAATGAGAACTGGCATTGTCCTGCCAAGTTCTTGGGAAAAGATGTCATCTTGACGGCAGCAAATGTCTCTCCAAAATATGCTGATCATCCATGCCTCATGTCATCACAATGTTTATTCATTTTCAGTAAGTAGAATCTGATGTCCATTTTTCACAGAAAACAAACAAACATGGCAGATATGCCATATATTAATATCTATAATATAATATAATATAATATAATATAATACCGTTTCAGGTTGCACAGTTCACTGCTTGATGCACCACTGAACTGTGTTAAGCAGCAATGATTTTCCAAAGTAATTCTGAGCCCATGTGTCTGTGTCCATCACAGTAGGCTGATGGTTTCTCAAGCAATACCACTTGAGGGCTCAGTGGTTACAAGCACCCAGCAGAGGTTTCCTCCCTTGGGCTTTATGCACCAAGGTTTCCGCTGACTCCCTGAATCTTTTTATGACATTATGACCTGTAAATGGTGAAAGACCTCAATTCTTTGAATCTTGTGCTGAGAGACTTTCTCTTTGAACTGACTGACAATTCTCTCACCAAGTTTGGCCCAAAGTTCTGAACAATGATCCATCCTTGCTGCAAAAACTAAGCCTTTACCCGATGCTTCTTGACGATCTCACCTGCTACCAACTGAACTGCTAATTGTCCACAAGAACAGCTTCAAGAACAGTTTTCCTTGTACTTTTATTACAAGACTTACAACTTTTTTTGAGTGTACATCAGGTATTAATTTCAAAAATAGTTTATATTTAACAAAGATGATAAAGTCATTGAAAACACTGAAAATCTTTTCTTTGTCAATTTGTCTGGTAAATAAAAGTTAATGTGCATTGAAAAATTACAGACCTCACTTTTTATTGTATTCTTAATTTTTTTATTTTTTGCATTCATAACGTGTCCCAACTTTTGTGCAAACTGGGTTTTATACAGATATGTATATATAGATGTCTACATCTATGACAATACTTCATGTCACGCCTAAGAACATCCTTACCTATGACACTGCCTATAATTAAGATTAAGATGACATGGTTCATTAAGATGAACCAATTTGCCAATGTGATTTTTCACACAACAAAATTTGACCTCCGCATTTAATCCGTTTGTGCAGTGAAACGCACAGACACACACACACACACACACGTCTGTGAGAATTTGTGCCCGAAGCCCTTAGTGTGGGGAGCAGTTAGGGGGTTAGGTGCCTTGCTCAAGGGCACTTCAGTCATGTCCTGTCTGGGGATTGAACCGGCGACCTTCTGGTCACAAGACCAGATGCTTACCACTAGACCATGGCTGCCCCGAAAGCTCAGGTTGCAGTAATAAGCATCTGAACATTCATAATATTTGTCTCAAATGGATTACAGATAATATATATATAAGCATCTATATGAGAGATCTGGATTTATTCTTACTATTAGATTGGAACAAGTATGTGAAAGTAAGCCTAGATCTGTCTAGGTCGAGGAATAAGTTTTTGAATGTTGGTGTGTGTGCCTGTGTGTGTGTATAAGTCATGGTCATTATTCTGATCCACCCTCTGACCATCAAGTTTAAATGATGACATCATTCCCCAATAACTCCCACTATGGTGGACCTCCCAACACACACACACACACACACACACAGCTCCCAAGATGTCTTTTCTAAATGTTATTGTCCAGCTGGAAGAGTGTGTATATAAGCGCACATGTGTGAGTGGATTTAGCGTCCACACCCAGCAGAATTAGCCCATTCTGCCCTTTTTCCACTTAACACCGATTTGTCTTATCACTGCATCTATTCACCCTATAATCTTTTTCAAATGTATCATAAATGATATGTTTAGTAGATATATATGTAAAATGTGAAATAATGTAAATCAACCCGATTCACAATCAACCAAGCAAAATTCAGAAGATGGCTGTTAAGCCTGAAACTCTCCATCTTCAAATTTCACCAAAAACAGCAGCAAGACCAACAGTAGGTGAATGTGTGTAAAGACCAGTGGCGGATGCTCTAAGACTGCAAGGGAAGCTCAGCTTCTCCTAAAATGTCAAAAAATAAGTGATCAATAATATACTGTTGTGTGTACATGTCACTGACTAAATATGCGCTACAACGCGCTCAACTTTTTATCACTGGTAACGACGCGGCTTTCCTCTCACTCATTCCCGCAGCTTCACAGTGCTTTAAA
>BRDA01014122.1:36541-52777 GCA_036984385.1 Crenuchus spilurus
TAGTGATTAATAGTGTTTATTGAGGTTGTTTATGGACTAATATGTCCTATTGTAGTGATTAATAGTGTTTATTGAGGTTGTTTATGGACTAATATTTCCTATTCTAGTGATTAATAGTGTTTATTGAGGCTGTTTATGGACTAAAAAAAGCCTAGCTCTGCTGGCCATTGAGAGGACACTAGTCAAGTCCCTGGAAAAGACGCCTTGTTGGTACAACAGGGTCACAGATCATTTTCTTGAAAAGGAATGGAGGGTAGAATTCACATATAAATAAACCGACACATTTTATGATGTAGCCCGAAATTGAGCTTCCCCTCCTTGAAAGACCAGCATCCGCCACTGGTAAAGACATATACAATTGCATACAGTTTGCATGTTTGGGGTGAAATACCGTCACAATAAATAATAGAAAACCCCAAATCCAAACAGTCAATCCATGAATATTAATTACAAAGACATTCATCTCCACAAACCTCTAATCACTTGTTATTTTCCAATTTAAACAAGATCGGACTGGGTCATACCTCTGTGTATTGCATGCAGGTGACTCACCTGTGCAGCCGGTGGTGCCCTTACGGACAGAGTAGCCCAGGTCACAGTGACAGATGAAGGAACCTTTAGTGTTCTCACACTTTCCACTTAGGCAGATATTAGGATTCAGCTCACACTCATCCACATCTTAAACACACAAACACAAACTAAAATGAAACACAAAAGGTTTATTATTATTATTATTATTATTATTATTATTATTATTTCTCTAATTATGTAATATTTTATAGGAAAAAATACAATTACTGCACAGATGGTTTTAAAAGACGGCAAAGTACTGTCTATACTATTGTGTAAAAGTATTAAGTTATATTTTTGCCAAACTGAAAACCTCTAATATGTGAACAAATGAGTAAGTTACCCAGACACGTCTTCATATCTTCAGAGGACATGAAGCCATCAAAACAGAGACACTGATACTCTCCTGGGATGTTGGTGCACTGGCCTCCATCACAAATATCAGGACTGTCCTCACACTCATCAATATCTGCAGACGTATAATTAATTACACACATTTGAATGACTAAGTAGTTATGTGTGGTATATCTTTAAGTGTGTGTTTGTTTGTTGTTCTGACCTGTGCAGCTGCGCTGGTCTGGCATCAGAGCGTACCCACGGCGGCAGCTACACTCGTAACTGCCCTCTGAGTTTGTGCAGGTGGTCTCACAGCCTCCATTCAGAATAGTACATTCATCAATGTCTGAAAGAGAGGGGTAATAACACATTATTCAATATATAGATTCATGTTCCTGCATTTTCCTTCCAACTGAGGACATATCTGCCATCTGGCACCAAACAGCCTACAATACAACTAATACTGTCCTACATGGGCTTATACTTCAAACTGCTTTTTGCTTTATTACCACAGGTCAGCATGTTGGAAATAGTCCCCTAATCAATATTCCCTGTACTGGAACATTATAGACACCATTACAAAGAAACAAAATGAACCCTATTCAATACTGCCTACACAGGAGCCCTATACAGAACACAATCAATGGTTGGACTGTTGGTACAGTAGTGGTCATTGAAGATGATCACTGAATTCTTTACACAGCAGTGGTCACTGAAAATAACTGTTAAAGTTGTGGTTAGTGTTGTTTTGAGCGTCTCACCAACGCAGGAGAGCCGGTCCTCGGTGGATTTGTAGCCGGTGTTACAGGAGCACTGGTAGCGCCCGATCATGTTCACACACTGTCCATTCCGACACAGCTTATCACTCAGCTCACACTCGTTAATGTCTGTACACAAACACAGCACATACACAGGCAACACGTAAACACATGTAAACAACACAAACATATGTCAACAGAACTGTCAAAAACATTTCACACTAGAGGCCAAACTGAGTGCATAATAAAAGCACAGGACTGAGTTCTCTTTATTCTGGAAATAAGAAATAATTGGACATCATAAAGCCATCTAACCAGAACCCTTCACACAGAACCCAGAATAAACCAGGCAATAAAATGGAACTTTCACTCTCTAGTGCAGTAAGATGAGTGGAAAAGACAAGAGCTAACAGAGAAAGAGAGCAAGACAAGTGAGAACAAGAATCAGAAATGTATGTTTAATGTGTACATAGAAGAAGAGAAGACAATGAGACGGAAAGAGAAGAGGATAAGAATGAAAAAGTAAGTGCACACAGTAAGTACACTACTGATCTGACCAGCCAATCCTGCAAATCACATTAAAGAAAGATTTGTGCTGCTTCCTACACTGGAGGCCACATTAGCGGTTTGGAACATGATGCATACGCACCGCAGTGAAAGTTTCTCACCAGTGCAATTACACTATACACTGTGGTTACACTACACTACATACATACAGAATCATATTTACTTTAACATGCGCACACACTCACCAAGGCAGGCGGAGCCCTCAGGACTGATCTCATGGCCGGGTGGACAAAGACATCGGAAACTTCCCTCTGTGTTTATACACTCTCCACCACGACACAGTAATGGATTACGCTCACACTCATCAATATCTGTACAGACAGAGGGACAAGCATATTCACACATGCAGAATTAAACTGCATTGAGTTTTATCCCCCCCCAACCAACACTGTTTGTTCCAATAGTGCTCATGTGTTCACCAGACACACTAGAGCCCAATTCCACTAGAACATTTGTATAAATACAGCAAATACAATGGGGCAATTGAAGATTAAAGGAATACTCTAGAATTTTTAAACCTAATTTCCATCTGCTGTACCGTATGGTTAATTACCACGGTCAATAGTTTCAAAGAGCAGAAAACCCACTGGCACAAATTCACTTATAGAAGTCAATACGCAGCTGCTTCTGCTACAGTACATATAAACATGAGGCTGAAAATGCTAAAGTAGTACTTTGACACTTTGCGTTTTCACACCTGAAAGTCCAGACCATGGAACGAACCAAAGCTTGTGTGTTTGATAGCTTTGGTCCAGTTAGTTTTGTTGTAACTGCATTTTTGCGAGTGCACCAAAAACGTTTGTATGATACACCTACGTCCTGTCATCATCACTTACGTGGGATACATCTTCCTACTCTCTCATCCTCTCAGAAAATAAGATGCAAATTTTAGCATTTTTGTGCGCTTTTTTCAAGCTGACTTTTCACGTTCATCAGACCAAATTTCATCAGACCTAAACGCTTCATGTACTACCATGACTAATTTTTACTGCTTTTTCTGGTAATTTCTCTTCTTCTGTTATTGTTGAATGTGGTTGACCGCCTGCTTCAACTTTCTGTATTTGGTCCAAAAGTCCAAACCACCTTCTAGAAAGTGTTTTCACACTGCACACAATCCGGACCATGGTTCGGTAGATCCAGACCAAGACCACATCTTTTTGTCTGACCAAATGTTGCTTCTTTGGCATGGACCATGGTTTGCGGCATGTTTCACATCTGCTATTTTGGTTTGGACTTGAAAAGTCTGAAAGGCCGGACCAAACAATGTAGGTGTGAAAGCACCTTTAGTGGCAATAAATGAGGGTGTTAGAGGTAGAGGTGGGTAATCCAGGTCCAGAAAGTAAAAATCCAACCCAGGATTTTGCTACTACTTCATATGTGGCTCTGCTGCAGCATATCTGCAGCAGAACCAACAAGACAGTTGAAATAAATTCCTGGGTTGGATTTTTACTTTCTGGACCTGGATTACCCACCTCTAGACAGAGGTGACCTTGATATCAAAGGGCCCCCAAAGTTATTTTCCCCACATTTATCACTATTTTATCATTATCATCATTACATATAAATACTCAGAAGATACAAGCAAGTGTAAAGTGGCTCTATTTGTCATGAAGAACAGTGATATCTGCATCCCATCACTGTTTTAAATCTAAATGAGTGAATTCTGCAGAAATATTGAAAATGCATGATATTCCCTGTATAAAGCGAGGCTCTTGTAAATGAAATTATAGACATAGTGCAATTTAAACTGATCAGTATAGACCAGCGATGAACTTCAATTCTCAGTGGGTGATTTCCTCCATTGCACCAGTGTGTGTGTTACTCTGCTGTAACGGCTGCTGGTAAAAATCACAGTCCTTGGTGTGCTGCACCAGTCCCCGTCCCTTTGACTATGTTTACAGGGTACAATTGGGTCTTCTCATGCCATCAAAGGGTGCATTTCAGTGTTCAGAAACACGCTATGTAAATTTAGTGATTAAACAAGGATAATTCTTAACATAATGTATTTCAAAATCACTGTAGTATAAACAGCTGATGTGAAGCAGCTCTGTCTCTCTGCTCTGTTGTAGCTGTGTGTTCTGGAAACACTTACTGCCAGGCTCGCAAACTTTTACTTTTCATGCTACAGTGATTACTCTTCAGATCTAATGTTGTGTCCCATACTTCATATTACCCTTTTTGTGTTAGACTAACTTAATCAAATGTGGATGAACAAAGAAATATAATAATATAATTACAAACAGTCAGGTATGAACATAAACATTGTGAACAGGTGAAGGTGTTGAACAGGTGCAGATATGCTAGTATTGAACAGGTGGTAGTATTAAAGATGTCCAGTTGAACACATGTTGGTGTTAACCCTCTGGAGTCTGAGGGTGTTTCGGACACTCTGATGTAGTCTGACATGCCTTGACATTTTTACAAATTATAACCATCTAAGATATTTTTTCCCTGCAAAGTGTTACACAGGCTTTTGTTCAGCACAAACTCAGCAACAACAGTGTGAAAACAGTAAGAGTGTCATAAATCTATATTTTGATTAAATCTGCTCTAAACTTAGACTTTCCAAAAACCTATTTTCAGATGTGCTGATATATTGTGAAAAAACACTCTAAACATTTCTAGGCGACTTTTGAGCTCTGAACTGAATAAACAGAGGTGTTGGCTACACACTGCTCATTACAGCTTTTAGAAATTGTATGTGGTTTTATTTCTAAAGCTTAACTAATGTGAGGTGACACTCTGTTTTACTGAGTCACTAACCCTACATTGAATATTTATGAGATAGGTGTGAACACTCAGATGAGAGGTCTTTGTTCAATACACATTCCACAGATTCATGGCTGCTGGAACCCAAAAATGGAATGTCTAGAATTACCATGTCATTATCATATGAATGACAGTTTGTTTTTTTTGGCGGGAAAATATGAATAGCTGTCTGACTCACTCTCACAGACGTGTCTCTGCATATTTAAGCTCCTCTCAGAAGAATATAAAAATATATTTTGATTCAAGCTATACTGTATATTTGAAAATAGATCCTTCAAGGTTTCATGTGTATGTTTTGTTTTGTTTCTAGGATAAAATCTAGGATAAAAATTATATAAGTGCTTTTTACCAACTCCAGAGCCAACTCCAGAGGGTTGAACAGGTGCAAATATGCTAGTGCTGAATAGGTAGTGGCATTAAAGAGGTATAGGTGTTGAATAACTGCAGATATGCAGTGTTGAATATGTGGTGGCATTAAAGAGGTGTAGATGTTGTACGGGTGCAAGTGTTAAACAAGTGCTAAAGATAAGCTAGTGTTGAATAGGTGGTGAAATTAAACAGTTTTAGAAAATGTAAATTCATATGTATAGGTGTTATACATGTTCAACATGTTGTTCTTTACTCACCCATGCAGTTCTTCATCATCATGAATCCACTTTCATAACCAGGGAAACACTCGCACTCAAAATCTCCCGCCGTGTTAACACAGGTACCATATCCACACAGATCAGGAGAGATACGGCATTCATCAATATCTGCATGTGCACACACATACACACACACAGCTCATTCATTTATTAAAAAAAGAGAATAGTTTAAAGTTTAATTTCATAATGTCTCGCTGTATTTTACCTGGTGTGGTTTGGCACACAGACTCACCTGTGCAGTTCCTCTCATCAGAATCAAGAGCAAAACCACTGTCACACCTGCAGCGGAAACTGCCAATGGTGTTCCGGCACTTCCCGTTGGTACACAGGCTGTGAATCATCTTACACTCATTTATGTCTGAGGAAAGAGACTTAATATGAGTCAAAATTTCAGATGCTTGTTTAAAGATGATAAATAAAATTTGGCTGAAAGTGAAGCTCAAATGTTATAAGTTACTTTAGAAGCTTAAAATCTAATAATTATGATTTGCGAAAGGAGGCTTTGTCAAACCTGATCATTTTATTTTTAGATCAACAAATATCAACACAATAAAAGACACAGAATGCATGTCAGAATACTATGACCACTCCTGAGCTGGAAAGAATTGGCCCAGGATGTGATAAGTGAAGATGTACAGAGAATGGACCTTGAGTGCCTTCCAATTGGCATAACAGTGGTACGTTACATGCCATTGATACCAGAGGGGAATGACAAATCTAGCAAGTGACACAAAACAATCAACACTCCCTGGGCAAACAACCCCTCCGTCAGCCACACTCCGCACCTCTAATTCCCGTCATCCCCAAACCCCCACTCCTCCGGGGCAAAAACCACTGCACCTCCAAATTGAACCACAGCACCTCGACCACTGAACCTCTCCACAATTCTCTAAGTAATGGAATGATCCCAAGATCGCTTCACACAAAGTCACTGGGATGGGGCCGGCCATGCTCGTGCTGCCCCTGACCCCATACCGCCCATATCAGAAACCGCCATTGTTGGATGCCTTTCAATACCTAATACAATCCATGTCCTGTCTCGCTACTACACTATACTATACTACATTATACTACAATATACTATACTACACTATACTACACTACACTATACTACACTATACTATACTATACTACACTTTACTACACTATACTATACTACACTTTACTATACTATACTATACTACATTATACTACAATATACTATACTACACTATACTACACTACACTATACTATACTATACTACACTTTACTACACTATACTATACCACACTTTACTATACTATACTACACTTTTCTATACTACACTATACTATATTACACTATATTATACTATACTACACTATACTATAGAGTATGTATATTTTAGAGGTCTTATTTTGAAAGCATTTTAAACTGTAAAACTGATCACACCATGTGGAGGCTGGACTCTCACCTTGAGAAATTAAAGTAATATCATCAAATAACTTTTGCAATGAAAATTTTTTTATGCCATGTTAAGTTGTGACTTGCTACCTTTGAGGAAGGGTTTTCCATTGATGAAATCTCCACGATGGGAAAACCCAGGTCCACGGGGGCAGAGCAGACTATAGTCTTGCGTTCCTTTCTCTGGACACTCGTCACATTCTGGACCCCAGGCCACACCCACTGAACAGCAGCAGGTATCCACACGGTGACGACCTGGAATCGCAGCCCCGCAGCGTTCATCCTCATGGGACAAATAGCAATGCTCCGTACGCAAGTCTGGACACAAAAACACAGACACAAACACTCACTTAACAATAAGATTTTTTATTTATAAACATATTTATATTTATTAAGTACCATGAACTGACAATTATTTCTAATCAATTAATGTATCTTTATTGTAATCAATTATTTGCAACCACCATCCTTCCATTTGTACAACACAAGGTTTTGCTTTTAAATATAAAATTCTAGAGCATTCTAGAGCACTTTTTATATAAAACAATATCAACATAACAAAGTCATATCGCCCCCAACACTTCCTGCAGAGTATTACAGCCTGTCAGACTGACTGTGTGGATCATATGAACATTACAGAAGACTGTAGAGCACTTTTTTACATGAAACAACAGGTGCAGATATGTTGCTGTTGAATATGTAGTGGTATTAAAGAGGTGTAGATGTTGAACAAGTGCAAGTGTTAAATGGTGCTGACGATATGCCAGTGCTGAATAGGTGGTAATATTAAATAGGCAGTTATCACCAAATAGGAGTAATATCGCCCCCTACACTTCCTACAGAGTATTACAGTCTGTCAGTTTGAATACACATATATGCAAACAGTAAAAATGTAAAAAACACTTAGTTGTTCAGGGCTTCATCCTATCGCAAGATAATGACCCAAAACATAAGTTCAAGCTCTGTCAGAACTATCTCAGGAAAAAAGAACAAGCTGGTCAGCTTGAAAACATGGACTGGAGCACAGTCTCCAGACTTAAACCCCATCCAGCTGATTTGGGATGAAGTGAAAAGCAAAGCAAACCTATAAGTGCCAACATTTATGTGAACTTCTGCAGCAGATTTGTGAAGAACTGTCTGAAGAATATTTGATGTCTATTGTAGAAAGAATGTCACGAGTGTGTTCAGCTGTTATATCTCACAAAGGTGCTACTTTGTGTCCAAAGTTTAGATACATTTTGGTCTATAAATTGATTCCATGAGTTCTTAGTCAGCTGCTGTGCTTTCATTTCAGAGTCCAATGAGACATTAAACTCAATCATTTGCAATAAGTACCTGGACAAATTGGGATGTTCTAAAACTTTTGCATGGTAGTGGACATGTACTATTTTATAGATGCAGCACACTACTATACAATGTACCCACCAATGCAGGTTCTCCCAGATGAGTCAACAGTCATTCCAGTTGGGCACTGACATATGAAGGAACCTACAGTGTTGACACACTTCCCATTTATACACACACCTGGGAAGACTTCGCACTCATTCACATCTGAATACAGAGAGAGATAGAGAGTCAGAGACACATATTGTCTCACTCTTACAAATTAGCAGGATTCTTGTTAGAGGGAGGAGTTAATGTGATTGACAGACAAGACAGCAATTTGAGACAAGCCAAAACTGTCAATATACAATATATTTGTAAGCTGACAAAGAATAAAAATTCCAAAAACTCTATTTCACGTTCAGATTGTACTCATCTTTGTGCTTATTGGTCAGCATGTTTACCTTCACAGATTGTTCCTCTGACTCTGGAATGTCCTTTAGGGCAGACTGGATCTGAGGATAAACACACACAAACAATTACAAATATAAAGCAACAGCTATCAACACTAATCTGACTTTGTTCTTTTAGATAAAGTATGTGTTTCTTTTCTAGAGTTGTTATTGTATATTGTTACATTTATTGTACTTATTACACAAGCACTACCATTTTATTTAATATTTAGATGATCCCAAATATGAATTAATCCAGAATTAAACAAATTTCTTAAATGAAATCTCAAAACAGAACGTTTTGGCACACAAAGTGATAATTACAATATGTGGTTAATAATTTCTTACCTTCTGCTTCGCAAATGTTTAAATGTTGATTTAAAGTTTAAATGTTGATGAATCCGACCCTTTCTAACCCAGGATGTCATTCAAGTGCTTGTCCAGTCTCTCATCACCTCAAGACTTGACTACTGCAACTCACTCCTGGCTGGTCTTCCTAAACGAGCCATCAGGCTCCTGCAGCTGATCCAAAATGCAGCTGCTCAGCTGTTCTTCAATCAGCCCAAGTTCTCTCACATCACTCCACTGCTGCGTTCACTAAACTGGCTTCCTGTAGCTGCTCACAACAGAATCAAAACCCTGATGCTCGCCTACAAAACAAGAAATGGACCAGCCCCTCTCTACCTAATGGCAAAGGTCAAGTCTAGAGTCACACCTCAAACCCTTCAAGCTTCCAGTACGGCCCACAGGCTTTGGAACAAACTCCCACTAGCTGTTCTAACAGCAGAGTCCCTCACAGTCATCAAACACAGACTGAAGATCATCTCTTTGTGGAGCACTTAAGTGAGCACTAGTTTAAAACACTTATTGTAATGCATAGTAAAGTTCTTATATTGTGTATAATTGTGTATCTTTCCTTCTTTCTAGGTGTTAGTGATGGTTTAGTTCTAACAGTGTCTGAACTGAAGAGTAGTTTGGACTCTAACCTGTCTGTACTAGCTGAGATAATTCATTTAATGTAAACAAAACACTGTTGTATGTCACTCTGGATAAGAGTGTCTGCCAAATGCCATAAATGTATTTTTTGACACTGTGGACACTTACAATAAATATAAACACATGTATGAACCCACAAGCATGTGTGTGTGTTTCTGACCTCGTTCACAGGGTGTGCAGGGTGAGCCCCATGCGGTTCCTAGTGTTGCACAGCACTGAGATTTCAGTGTGGCTCCATTAATGTTCACCTCACAGCGACCATTCACATTGATCTTCAACCAACAGGTTCCTTTACTCGTCTCTGTATGTACACACACACACACACACACACACACACACACACACACACACACACACACACACACACACACACTCATAAATGCCAATTTCTTTAGAATTAATCAATTTCCCATTTATTATTACAGGGGATATTATATATTATTATGTTATAAAAGAGTTCTAGATACTGAACTGTTCTGTACTGAACACAAAGTAAGTTACATTTTGTGTGTCTGTGTTGCCTACCAATGCACTGTGTCCCAGAGTCATCCAGAGTGCTCCCAGTGGAGCAGGAACAGGTGAAGCTGCCACGAACGTTCATACAATCTCCATTTACACACGGGTTTGACTCACACTCATCAATATCTGCATTAAAACACACACACACACACACAGAGTGACAGATATAATTTAGCTCAACTCATAGATTTCATGAAATTACTTCACCTCCATCTTGGATGAGTGATGAGTGATCCCAAATCCTGATTGGTGAGTTGTGTGGATGATATGTTACTTTCTTGTGTGTCCCTGGCCACACCCCATTCTTTGTCTGTGTCTGTCACATGTCTGCCATGTCTTCGTGTCACGTCCACACCCACAGTCACGTCATGTCTTGTTATGTCCGAGTGTCTGCACCTGTCTTGAGTCAAGTTCACTGCCATTCTCATATCCCTCTCATGATTATGTGTCCTTTATTTACCCTTCATGCGTCACAGTCCAGAGTCTGTCATTTTGTATTCTGTGCCTTTCACGCTGTTTTGGTTATTATCACAATGTGACAAGCCTCATCTCAGTGTTGTTTGTTATCACTGCCACAGCTTGGTTTACATTATGTCTAATAAATCACATTTCATTGTATCCCCGCTGCCTCCTACTCCTCGTGGTATCAGCCTGTTTACATCGTGATGCTTAGCACAATTCTTTTCAACTTAACCACTCAGTTTAAAAATGTTGTGTAAGCTAGATGAACGCTTTAGGTCACAGTACTCCAGAGACAATGAAACAAAGTATGCAGTTTCAAAAGGTGTTGTGTGAACATCTTAGACAGCTGAGAATGTTGAGTTTTTCACTCCTCCTTTTAAGTGAATTGAAATTCTTTGCAATTATAGACTGTGTGGTGTTATGTGTTTATTCCTTTGACTTACCCTCACACACTTCTGTCTCTGGCTGGAAGATGAGGCCTTTGGGGCAATGGCAGGTATAACTGCCCGGAGTATTCCGGCACAGACCGTTATCACACAACAGAACGTTCACTGCACACTCATCAATGTCTGAGAACACACACACACAATACATATTACATACACATCAACATCTCACTAACTGCCTCTCTTTCAATAACATTTACAGAAGCAGTGGAGACTACATTCAAGTGGTTGTATTGCAATGAAAATCAATTCCCCAAGGTCCCTACTGGAGTTACTAGCCTAATGTAGCTAAGAAGTAAAGGAAACGTATACCTCACCAACTAGCACACTTCTACCTGCATTTATAAATCATCACTTGTCTGAAAATGTGTTGTGTGGTTTGGTTCTCTTGAATGGTCTTGTGGTTTCTAATACTGTATGATAAAGTATTATCTATAAACATGGACTACAGTACAGACAAAATACCAGACACCTTCAGGAAACTAGTGAACACACTCACCCACACAGTTCTTGCCAGTGGTGTCCACCTCGAAGCCCTCATTACAGTTGCATTTGTAGGTGCGAAGCATGTTTTCACACTCTCCATTCTGACAGATGTCAGGATTCAGTGCACACTCGTTAATATCTGCAACACACCAGAGTAAAGAGAGGGGGTCATTCTTCTGTGTGTGTGTGTGTGCGTGTGTGTGTGTGTGTGTGTGTGTGTGTGTGTGAGTGAGTGTGTGTGTGTGTGTGTGTGTGTGTGTGTGTGTGTGTGTGTGTGTGTGTGTGTGTGAGTGAGGTGCAAAGATGGTGAATCTACCTTTGATCCTGATGAGGTGTGAGTACTCTTACCTCTGCCATCAGTGGTGGTGCCAATTCCACTGGGACATAAGGCTGCAAATTCATCTGAAACACACACACAAGACTTATATATATATCAGGCTTTTAATGTCTGTTCATGCTTCTCTTCATGTCTCTGTTTCTGTCTTTGCTTGTGCTCATTTTCCAGTGTCCATGTGCTTTTGTTTACATTCTGTGTTTGTTTCATGCCATGTGCTTGTGTTTACCTTTTGTTTTCGCTTGTGCCCCACCTCGTCATTGTATTCACCTGCATCTCATGTGTTAACTTGTTCACGCCCATTTGCACCTGTCCCTGCCCTGATTACTTTACACAGTCTCAACTTTTAAGTCTAGGCTGAAAACGTATCCGTTTAGTTTTTGCTTTTGGTAATTAATACTTTACATTATAGAAAGGTTGCAGATTCAGGGGTGCACTGACGTAGGAATTTATAGTGAACTGAGATGCTGGGGCTGTCATACCACTGCTCACGCAATCACTCAGGTTTGTTGACGGTGAGCAGAGGGATGCCAGTGTCTCGTGGAGCTCCCATGTCTGTTTACCTTCTGGCTCTCTCCTTTTAGGTAGGCTGTTCTAGATAGATCTGCCAAAGTCATTAGTCACACTCTGACGAGTCTTATAATCTTGTGCTCTATAAACCCAAACAGAACTAATTCCATCTCTGTCTTTTTCTGAGTGAGTGACTGCACACCGGTCCGGCCCAACACTAATGGAAGATTGAATACTAACTCTGCATGATGCCACCTTACACCAGCTGCCCACCAACAACCAACTACTGTGACCTGCTCCAGATGCCCTACACTACTGACAACAATCAAATTAATATGTATTTTACTGGCTGCTGCCATTATTACCATTATTATCATCATTCCTGTTTCACTACTGTCACTCTATCAGTACCTGAACCCTACAACAGCATCATAGGATTGTGTGACTGTATCAAGAACTTATAATTAGTTGACCAGAGGAGGATGAGTCCCCCATGTGAGTCCGGTTCCTAGCAAGGTTTCTTCCTCCAGCTCTGAGGGAGTCTTGCCACTGTTGCCGTTGGCTTACTCACTGGGGATTTGATGCTTTGATATTACTAACCCTGTAAAGTTGTTTTGTGACATCAGTTGTAAAAAGTGCTTTATAAATAAATTTGACTTGACTACTTTGTATTCCTGCCTTTTCCACATGTTCTTTGTCTGGTCTTGTCACTTTACTGTCACCACTGCCATCGTCTGTGTTTTAATAGATGTTTTTTTTTTTTGTGTGTGTGTGTACTAATTATCAAACTCATGTCATCATCGTTTTTTTCAACATTTCTCAATATAAATAATGTTTACATCAATGTTAGTTAGCAGGCAATTAGAAGAATTAATGAAATTCAAATACTAATTAAAAAAGTCATTTATTTTATTTCTGATTTTTAAAAATATTTTAACGTTTTATATATTTTAAGTTACTGTAACACTCAAACATACAATTCATTATCTACACTGACTTGCTAACTGATAACTGAATTGTAAATGATCAATGAAAAATACAACACTTTGGTTATATCACTCTGCCCATACATAACCTCAAATACAGTGAGGGGTGCAAAAGTTTGAGGCCCATCGTGCAAATGCTTCTAATTCTAATTGAATGCAAATGTGTTCATTACAAAACAAGTACAAATCTTCTAAATCTTTCTCTGACTGAGAATTTTCATATGTGTCTCCTGTTTGCTTGAATGGCATTATGTGTTAGAACAATGGCTGTCAACTGATGAACGTATGCAAGCACATTTACTACAAAGTCTTACATATTCAATATACTATTACACTATAATATCGATTAATAATGTCAGACTTTGACCTCACTGTGCACGTGTAGGGTAGTGTGTTACCTGATGTCTGTGGTGGACACGGTTGGCATGGTTCTCCGAAGGCATACTCCACACTAGCACAACAGCATTCAGACTTAGTCACAGCTCCGAAAAACGGACGAACGCACTGACCTCGCTTATAACCCCCATAACAGGTACTGCGCATGTGTGTGTCTGAGAAAGAGGGAGAGAGAGAGAATTAATACATAAGGGATAACAGTTGCAGAGGTGGAAGTTTCCTCCACCAAGTCTAATAATTTAATAGAACTGTGAACACCTGAAAGGCTGTTATCCAGCTTATACCATGGTTACCACATGTAGACATGGTTGTATATTTGTGTACAAATAAAACAAGAGGAGTAAACTAAAAAAAACTGTCTGTGGCAGGATACAACTTTCGTTAGTCACTGATGATGATAACATCAAATAAGCCAGGTTAGTTTGCTTGGTTGCAGTATTTACCATTCGTAGTGTTTGCATTCATATAAAACAATGATTAAATGTTTTCTACTTCATATGTGTCCCATTATACACAATTATCAGACACCCATTAGCCAATGAGAAACAATTTTTTCTCATTTCTGGGTTATGTTCCATAAATGACAACAATAAAAAATGCGAAAGTTATCATTAACACTGATGGTTCCAATTCTATAATTTTTATAGAAAGTTTTTTTTTAGTATATATAATTTTATATAATTTCTGCCAATTCTCTCCCTTTCCCAATGTGGTAGTCGCCAATTAACCAACCCCATTAGTGGCTGACAGTGTTGTTTTGTAGAATTAAAAATGACAATTTAATGCCTTTGAAACATTGGAAGTATTTCAGAAAGTGAGAAAAAGAGATGCTTATGGTAAGAGGTGTGTGCTACATCTGGGGAAAAGAAATATTCACATCATTCCAATAAAACAATAAAACATGCTGCGTGATAAAAAGTTATCTGTCACAGTTGGGTCAAATGGAATGTTTCATCACACTCCACACTGACCGAGAGCAGAGCCATGAAAAACTGGACTATGTCCAGAACTGCTATAAAACCATTACTGCTAAACATGGGAAGAAAAGGGGAAATGCTTGGACTCCAAATAATTAAAGAGAAAAAACCTGTGTGTGTGTTTTTGTACATTTGAAAGATAAAAACTTCTGAGCCAAATATAAATAAAGCAAAATTACAAAAATTAAATAAACACAGATTTGGTTCCTGATCGTGACAGTGTATAAGAATCATATTATGTGAATAGGTGTGTGTATAGATATTGGGATGCACCCCTTTGGTGAGGGACATGGCCACCATGACCAAGTGGACAGCTCAATAGAGAGACAGTACACAGGCTCTAGCCTGAGCAACCCAAACTGGCTTTTATTCACACATTTCCCCAAAAACAGTCCAACAAAATCAACATAAATCGAGGCACTAAAGATGTGTCTAGCAGGCTATCTCCACTTAGCTTCTGCTGAGTTCTTTTTGAGTCCCTTTACATTCCATTTAAAGTTCATTAAGGCTTTCAGCTCAACCTCCAGAGTCTGCTCTGGCTGCGTCGCCTAGTTCAGATTTCTCACCTCCGCTGCTGTGTGTGAAATCAGTTCTTTGTGTTCCTGGAGCTCCACCTCTATTTCTATACACCTGTAGCTTATGTGGGTCAGTGGTGGACATATACATGCAAATATATATAGAGAGACTACTCACCTACACAGGTCCTTCCGTCCAGTCCAACAGCAAGTCCAGTCATACAATCACACCTGAAGGAACCTTCTGTGTTAACACAACGTCCATTCAAACACATACCTGGGATCTCACATTCATCCACATCTGAAACACACACACACACACACACACACACACACACACACACACTGTTAGTATGTATGCAACAGTGCCATATATAATTTCATACCAGTGCAGCCCACTAATAAATGGTCTGTTAATGCATGCTGGGTAATTCGGGACTTTATATTTGGTTTAGGACTGAATTTATCTTAACATTTTTATTACAGTATAGTGCAGGCTCATCCGAATCTACAGCTCTGATTCTTTTTAAAACAAGTTAGAAATACAACACTTCTAACTTGTATTTCTAACTCTAAAACTCTTTGCAGGACTGTACTGGTGTTATAAAATCTCAGCACTGGCCCCGAGTGGCTCAGTGGACTAAAGTTCATCGCTGCCACTATGATCTGAGGATCGCTAGTCATCCCGATCATGCTGCTCGCCATCAACAGCCTGGGCGTCGAGAGAGCAGAATTGGCCTTAATTTTTGTAGCTGGGCAAGATG